>JBBPTT010000600.1:0-20221 GCA_038094175.1 Boletellus aff. lepidospora
CCTGGATTTCTCTAAGTCCTTGCCCTACTTTTGAGTGGGCACTTCCTTGTTCCTCCTTGTCTACAGCCGGTCATTGTTACTGGTCGCGTCCTCAGGGTCCCAGTCCCTGTCCCCTTGCGGCTATCTATGCCGAATCTTTGCACCTATAGGGTGTAACCTTGTCCTTGCCCTTGACCTTTATCCAAGTCCTTATGCTTACCACCCGGTGAGCGTAACACTCCATCTGTTCTACAAGTTGGATTATATCTCCAAGCCCATTGGAGGCTCACCATCATTTCCATCATCATCATCATCTGACTCAACTTCAACAACCTCTCCTCACTTCTCAGCCATCTCATGATTTACCTTTTTAACAATTTCATCATATCTGCCATCAAATTGGTAGATTGACTCACCCACTTTCCTGTCTTTGGTAGGATTTAACATTTCCTCCAATGTCAGTGCAGTTTCAATGATACATTTATATTGCTTGAGGTCATCAATGGTGTCTTGAAGGTCTTGTTTGGCTGCAGCAAGCTGAGGGAGGGTAGGTCAGATTGAAGTGGCAACTAAGGTAGATACATTGATCTATGTGATCTGACAGCCAAAGATTGGTCCTGTGACTTGATTGAAACTCTCAAGAGCTTTTGTAACATCATTTTCAGCATCCATTATGATTTTCAAAATAGGAAACCACTTGTCAGGAGCCAAGCATGCATCCAAGAGTTCCTGCAGTTGGTCTTCAGCTTCCAGTAATTTCATTTCTGAGGTTGCAAATGTTCTAACAATCTCCCAAGCTTTAGACTCTTTTATTTGATCTGTTTGTATTATGTTGGATGTTGTTACAGCACTTGATCCAATGGGTGGCAAGATTCCAGTATGATTCCAGCAATTGATGATTGTTGAAGAGGTGATTGCATTCCAGGCCTCTGTAATCATGTGCATTGCTTCAAGTAGATTTATTTTATAGATGTCATGGTCTTCAGCTTCATCAAGCTCAACTCCATGAAGACAAAATGCCTTGTGGTAAAGGGCTTTTGTTGTATGGATGATGCCTGCATCACATGGTTGGATATGAGAGGTAAGATTTGGCTTAAAGAGCTTGAGATGGGTGTTTCATGGCAGATAGTCAACATAGTGTCCAGAGAAATTGTCGACAAGAAGACAGATATGTCTGTTTTGTGACTGAATAAAGAGATCTAAAGACTGGAGCCATCTAAAGGTAGGTTTAATTTGTGTATGGATTTCATAGAATAAATTTAACATACTCTTCAAATATCATGCCAGTCATCCATGCTGTTTTGTTGTTATAATAATCAAATCCAAGTGATTTTGGAGCATGTCTTTGAAAGCATCTTGGCTTTTTTGACCTTCCAATGGAGAGTAAGGGAAGTTTTTCACTTCCATCTGCATTACATGCAAGTCCAATTGTGATTTGAAATTTGTCCTTTTTTTTCCCACTCATTTGATGTGTTGCAAGTCCATGGTTGGGAGGTGCTCTAGTATTATTCAGGTAAGTTAAATTATGATAATATAATAATTAACTTACAATGGGTTAAAGCTTGTCTCATCATAATTCCATATGTCTTTGGATTTATATTTTACAAGGATACCATGAAGACGTGCTTGCTCAGCATTAGCAATGTCAGGATTTACTGATCCTGCCTCTCCATGTCATCAGAACTCTTTGATGCTATAAGCACATTTGAAGCTTGCAATCCAGCCATCACCAGACAAATGCTCATCATTAGGTATGTTAAATTTTGTCTCAAATGTTGTCCACTTGGCAACAAGCATGAGTCCTGTAACATGCTCACCCTTCTCCTCCATATGCTTTACCCAAAGGAAGAGTGCTCAATCAATGGTAGGACCTGTCACCACATGAATATGTTTAGATGACAGTGCATTTGGATGATCTTGAACACATGCTTCAAGCTGTTGATGACTCTGGATTTTGTGAGATAGGGTTGATTGGTCAAAGATAAGTGTATGAGAATCTGGGAGAGTCTTGAAATGCTGAACTACTGTATCTTGAGCAATGCCAGGATGTTCATCAATAAATCTGAACATGATCAGCCAGTCATGAAGTGTGAGGTTGACTTACTTGATAGATTGTATACTGTGTGCAGAGCTCCTTGGTGCATTTTTGTCTTGAGTAGCTTTGGGTTGATGAGGTTTGTAGGGAGCATGTTGAGTACAGAGCTTTCATTTGAGGGGTCAGCAGGCATTCTGGACATGAAATAATGTGATAATATGACATTGTTTGCTTTTCACTCAACAAATTCCTTCATTTCCTATCTGTTTTTGGTGTAAGGTTTGTTTTCAACTCAGTATTTATAATATTGTCATGTGGTATGTATGTTAGTCTCCATTTTTCACCTCCTTAAAATGCATATTTAATCTTGTGGCATGATGTAACATGTAATATGTGTTATGCTGAATGCATATCTAGTGTTGTTCCAGCAACCTGTAGAAGGGTGGACTCTCACGAAGAGGTCACAGTGTCCTAACCACCTAGGAGAACAGAGAGAGACGAAGGACTCGAGTGATACTCGAGGACTGGAGGCTTCTGGGAGCAAGGGACTCGGAGAGTCAAGGCTGAGGAATGACAAAAGACTATGTGTATTCACGTAGAACAAGAGTAAGGAAAATACATGGGCAGCGATGGTATTTATAGGCAAAGATGTGTCAGCATCGAAGCTTATAGAACATGGTGGAACAATGATTAAGGGATGAGTTGCCATCAAGGCACAGGAATTGTAACTAAGGAGAAAGATCTGATAGGATCGAAATAGAAGAGCTACACAGACTGAAGACAAAGAGGTAATGAGTAAAACGAGGAGAGAATAGCCCATATGGGCTGGCATAATGAAGCAACTCGATACAAAGGAAAAATAGAGTGGAGGCAAGGGAAAAGATCATAACATTACCCCTGCTGTACAATTGAACTCCTGGTTCAATCCAAAGAAGACACTCCTCCTCCAAAGATGGAGGTAGCCTGTGCAAGAGTGAGATGTTTGAACAGACAGTCATTGAAAATGTGACCAGATCTACTGCAACCCAAGCAAATATGTGTGGGGCAGACTCTATCTGCATGTCCCCAGTGTTGACATATGCCACATTGAGTAGAGAGACACTCTCTCGCATGATGCCCTGGAGCGAATTGGTAGCAATGGGAGCAGGAGTATCAAGGGCAGTCCTGTATGTAATGTCCCAGCTCACAATAATTGTGACATCGGGAAGTAGGAGTGGCTGGAGTGGGGCAAAAGGGGTGAGGGAGGACTTGAGTGGATGAGGATAGGACGGTGGTGCCATTGGGGAGAGTGATAAGATAGGTGGCAGGTGGCATGTGGATGATCTTGTCTATATCCTCAGAGGAAGAGGAGGGGGTTGACAGAATGGGTTGTGATTCAATGAGAGTGGTTTCTCTGGCAGATGGGGATAGGGATGGGAAGACTAGAGTAGCGATGCAAACAGGCAAGACTGGGGAGGAGGGATCTTTGGGAGAGGGTCGTTGGGAGCAGAGTACGAGACAATGGGTAGATATGACCTGAGAAACACATTCATCACGATCGAAAACAGGTAAACTAGCAAAGATGGTGCTAAACAGGGGATAAACAAGATCAATAGGTAATTGGGAGATGAAAACATGAAAGCCCTGTAAGTGGAGAATAGAGAGGACATGTTCTGGGATACGGTTGATTGCTATTCATAGGGGGAGACTATAGCCAGTGAGACAATTGACAGGTGTGGCATGAAAATGAAGTGTTTGAGCTCGAGTACAATCATGAAAAAGGTGCACGAGTTCTTGGGATATCTCATCCTCAATGTACAGGGGAAGAGCTTCGAGGGCAAGGACAAGAGCAGGTTCGGAGAGAATGGCCGAGTAGAGAGCATGAGTGGAGAGATGAGGGAGGTGAGTGGCTTGGACCAGTATGTTATGAAGGGTGGCGTGACGAACAGAAGCAGAGGAGATGGAAGAAGAAGAAGAAGAGTGAGGAGTGGTGGGGATGGACATGGTGGGGAAAGGGTTAAGTGTAGAACCAGTAAAGGGTGAAGAAAGCAGTGAGGAGGGAGACAAAGAGGAGGGCAGAGAGGAGGGGAATAAAAGGGCAGAGGACTTGGTACATTATGGTCTATTGTAAGTGATGGTCTTTTTTATATTTAGATAAGAGAAGGGGGGCATGACAGAGATTGCTCTCAGGTTCCCAGGTATTTTCTGATGAGCTGTAACCTTTCCATGTGGTCAGGTACTTGTAACGGCCAGGGGATCTCTGGTGTGCGAGGAGTGCCTCAACTTCATACTCCTCTTCATTGGCAATCAGCATGGGCGGTGGTCTGGAGAATGATGGACCATGTGCATCAGTCTGTTTAAAGGAAGAAAGCAGTGATGCATAGAAAATATCATGGATCTTCCATGTGGGAGGGAGGCAGAGTTGGTATGTGAGCAGTGTGTCATATCCTGGATTTTCGCCAAGTCCAACTCCGGTACTCCGGGTCCAACCCCGTTCGATCTCCGGTACGATCTCCCCAAGGGCACGATAACTCCCCATCGGACTTTCGTGGTTTCAACCCTATTCTCCTTTTGTATACCGTGTTTCCTTATACTGCTTAAGTCTTTCCTATTTAGAGTTACTGAACACAGCTCCGGTTACTCTAGTACCGGTGCACAGCTCCGGTACATTTCTCTCCATTCTCCGTTTCGCGTACCTTCGGACTTGTACATTCCCCGACTTACTCATCCGTAGCCCATGGCTATACTCCGTTACTAATGCGATGCAACTCCGATGTATATATACTCCGTACATACTCTGTTCGTACTTTAGTTCGAAATCCACATAGTCACCTCTGGTCAACTCCGACCGCTCTAATCCATCCCCGACCCTCCGACCTCCGAGGACGCGAGTACAAGGGAGCGACACATACGTCCTGCTCCGAGTCCTCGCCCCTTCGTTCTGTTCGACCCTCTGTGCGCACCTGTCCGGACTTCGTCGGACTTGCCTGGAGGACCAGACTTAACACAGTGATAGGACCTGGGAGATCTCGAAGGGTCCATGTCACTTGGAGGCAAGTTTCCTGGATGGATAAGGAATTCGGAGATTAGTGGCTTTGAGCCAAACCTTATCTCCTACTTTCCAGGGGGAGAATGAGTGAGTGGTATGTCGGGTCATGGTGAGGTGGGCAGAGTTGTGGGCTGCAAGAGCTTCTTCTCGAGCTTTAGCTAGGGAGGAGAGATGGTCAGTGAGGGCAGGGAGGAAGGTTTTACCTAGGGCAGGGTAGGCATGAGGTTCATATCCAAGGAGAAGGGAGAATGGGGATCTCTGAGTGGAGCTATGTAGGATGGAGTTGTGGTGGAATTCTGTGGTTATTAAGTAATTAGTCCATTCAAGGGGGTTGTTAGTGCAGAAAATACGAAGGTATGTTTCAAGTTCCTGATTGGTCCTTTCGGTCTGGCCATCAGTCTGAGGATGATAAGCAGTAGAGAGTCGGAGGTCATATTGGAGGAGTCTGGTGAGTTCTTGGGCAAATGCTGAGGTGAACTGAGGACCTCTGTCAGAGATGATAGAGTCATGTAAGCCAAAACATTTGAACACATTGTCAAAAAATAGTTTAGTGACGCCAGCTGCATCAATAGTTTTGAGACAAGGAAGTAGAATTACCCCCTTTGTAAGACCATGGTCAACCACGACCATGACAGAGTCAAAGCTGGATGATAGAGGGAGGTCAGTGATGAGATCGATGGAGATCTGCTTGAAAGGGAGGGTTGAAGTTGAAGGGATGGGGTTAAGTGGTGGGACAGTAGGGTGAGTATTGACTTTGGACTGTTGGCAGAGGGCACAGCCAGTGACGAAGTTTTTAATGAAGGTGGCAAGACCTGGCCACCAGTAGTCACGTTCCACCAAGACTTTGGTGCAGAACTGTCCTGTGTGACCAGAAGTGGGAGAGGAGTGGAGGGAGTGGAGGAGATCTGAGCGAGTGGCAGGGGGAACATAAAGGCGGTCTTGAAAGTAAAGCTTCCCATCATGTAGGGACCAGTCAGAGAGAGAGGAGCGGGGAAACAGAGGGGAGCCATCTTTGAGAGTGTTTACTGCATGAAGGACAAGGGGATCGGAAGGGGAGGAAGTTGAGATTTTATCTGCTAGGGTGAGATTGAAGGCAGCAATGATGGCTGGCTCAGGGAGGATGGGGGCAATGTTATCCATGGAAGTATTGATGGAGTCTCAGTGGGAAAGGGCATCAGCCGGAGCCATTTGTGTACCTGGAGTGACTTTCCAGGTGATGTCAAAGTCCTGAAGGAAAAGGGGCCAGCAAGCTTGATGACAAGAGAGTTTGTGAGGGTCTTTAAGGTAAGAGAGATTTTTGTAGTCGGTGAGGATGGTGACTGAGTGAGGGGTACTGAGGAGGTAGTGTCGCCATTTCTGCAAGGCGAGGATGACTGCTAAGAGTTCTCTGTCATAAATGTCATAATTTCATTCAGCAGGACTGAATGTTTTAGAGAAATAGGTGCAAGGATGGAGGTCACCATTAATGTCTGCTTGGAGGAGGACTGTGCTGGCAGTGAGGAGAGAGGTGTTGGTCATTAGAGAGAATGGTCTGGAAGGGTCAGGGAGCGACAGGACAGGGGCAGTGAAGCACTTCTAAAACCCAACAACTAGTGTGGGCGAAGCGAGCAGGTGAGAGAGGAGTTCAGAGGAGAAGTGGTAGGAATCCAAGTGAACTTGACTGGAGAGCCAGCCAGAGGTTCCTTGGGTTTATATAGTCCTCTATCTATTTGTACATGTTGTGTATGGATCTACTGATATATGGATATAAAGAGAGAACAAAGGAGAGCAACATGCGCATGAGTTGTGTCTGGTCATGGGGCTGCGCTAGGCAACGCGGTTGCAGCATGGAGAGTCATGAGGAGTCAATGAGGTGGAATGGAAGCCAACATAGCCATGCACAGCACAGAAATGAAAAGAAGGCCGTGCACGCACAAGATGAGTCATGGAAGCTATGGTAAAGGTACACGTGTAAAGTGTCCTGGTATGCTTAAGTAATGCAGTGTGATAAGATAAGATAAGGAGAAAAGGGACATAGCATAAGTGCAAAAAGGCGTTCTGTAACAGGTAGAGGAAAAAGAGGACTTGAGAGTGGAGAAGGCTTTGTCTTGAAGCAGGGTCCAAAGCCAGGGTTCATCCTTTTTGGTGAGGAGGACAAGAGGGGTGACAATGTTAGAGAAGTTGGAGATGAATTTCCTATAGAAATTAGCAAACCAAAGAAAACTACGAATTCCTTTGACCAAGATGGGAGGTTGCCAATCTGCAATGGCTGTTAGTTTGACCGGATCCATTTCAACTTGACCTTGGCTGATGATCGTTCCTAGATACTCCATCTTTGGAGTGTTGAAGGAACATTTGGAGA
The DNA here is from genome assembly GCA_038094175.1 of Boletellus aff. lepidospora. Classification (NCBI taxonomy): domain Eukaryota; kingdom Fungi; phylum Basidiomycota; class Agaricomycetes; order Boletales; family Boletaceae; genus Boletellus; species Boletellus aff. lepidospora. The sequence goes on from JBBPTT010000600.1 coordinate 7,384, forward strand.
GTTTGAGCGAAAGGTTGTGTTCCTGAAGTCGTTGGAAAACTCAGAGGGTATGTTGGTGATGGAGTTCGATGTCATCCTTTGTGTGTATGCTGATATTGTCCATGTAAATCTTCAGCCAACCTTCTGTAAGAATGTCAGTGAAGATGTGGTTCATGAAACTCTGGAAGGTGGGAGGGATGTTGTTAAAACCAAAAAACATAACAGTAGGCTCGAAAAGACTGAGGGAGGTGATAAAGGCAGCTTTCCATTGGTCTTCTTCTCAGAGTCGAATGTTGTTGTACCCCCATCAGATGTCAAGTTTGGTGAAGATGGTGGACTCTTTCATGTTGTCGATGAGATCTGAGATGAGGAGGAGAGGGTAAGTATTTTGAATGGTGAATTCATTAAGATAATGATAGTCCTGGCATGGGTAAAGAGTGCCGTCCTTCTTTGGGACAAAGAAAAATGGTGAGGCTTGAGGGGACTTAGAGGGGATGATTCGATCGGTCTTGAGATTTTCTTTGACAAAGGCCTTACAGGCTTCTTTCTCAGCAGGATTGAGGGGATATACCTTGGCTATTTTTGGGATGAAAGATGGTTTTAGCTCAATTACATGGTCATAAGGTTGGTGCAGAGGGAGAATACTAAACATCTTCTCAGAGAAGACATCAGAATACTCTTTACACCATTCCAGGACTTCCTGTTGTGCAAGTTGAGTGGAGAGGGTGATCTTGTCAATGGAGTGGGGAGTTGAGGGGTGAATGGTGACTGTCTTGGTGATCCAGTCGATATCAGGGTTTTACTTGGTTAGCCAGGAGGTTCTGAGGATGACCTTCCTTTCTCCAAGTGAGGTTATCATGAATTTGATGTCTTCTGAGTACAAGGGGAAGAGGGCTTTGGCAGAGATGGTGAATTTGATGATTCCTTTCTGGTTGGGAGTTCCATCCACATTAGTGGCTGTAAGGGGTTGAGCTATCTGGCAAATGCCAGATTGAAGAGATGGTATGAGGCTGGAGTCAATGAAATTTCCAGTGGCCCCACTATTGATGAGAGCGACAGTGTTGACGATTTGAGACTTTGACTGTAGGTGAATGGGGAGATGAATTGTTCTTTCATTTGGTCTTCCTACTAGTACATGAGGGAAGGACGATGTTGAGGTGGCTTCCCTTTTTAAAAATCTGATGCAAGACTGTCTACCTGCATTTCTCTGGGTTCGAAGCATAGTTTAAGCATTTGGAGGATTTCTCCTTCTCCCTTCCTGGTAGAGTGAAGTTGGGACATGTAGGATTTGAGAGCAGAGGGGGGAGGAGGAGTGACTGGGAGAGTGGCAGAGGCAGAGACTGAGGTACTGGTGGTAGTGGTGGCGAGTGCAGCAGGTTCACAAGATCGAGAGGGTTTGAAAGGGGTGGAGAAGGTGGTGCACTTCCTGGCATTATGCCCCTTTTTTCTGCAGTGAAGACAGTGGCCTTCCCAGAAGCATCAGGCCTGTTCCTCTGGAGTGAGCTTCCCTACTCTGAAGGTGTCAACATCCATGGCATTCGGGTCTGAGGGGGTGGTATTGGTGGGGTGGGTGGACAAGAAGAGGGAAGACTGATGGTTGCCTCTTTTCAACACATTGATGTGAGTGACTTAGGCATGAAAGGTTTTCACCTTTTCAATCCATCTGTTGATGGTGTCAGGGATGGTAGACATGGAGAGGATTAATGTTGTAATGTGTTGATCCAGTCCTCCAGTCATCATGTGAATGAGAGTAGCATCATCAGAGATACCTGCTTTGGCTGTGAGGTTCTGAAAGTCAGTGATGTATTTCTGAAACCCATCATTGGTCTTGGTAGACTTCTGACGAAGGGAGGAGAGTTCAATGTGAGTGGTGGTCTTGATATCATAGGGGAAGAAGGTGGACTTGAAGTTAGAAGTGAGTTTGTCAAAGGTTTTCTTGGTGGAAGGGATGTTCTTGTCAGCCATCTGGTCATACCACATTTCTGAGAAGGACACACCATGTCCTTTGCTCATTTGATTCAGGGTGGTCATGATCTTTGCTTCATCGGATGAATACTGGGTGGGGTTAATCTGGAAGTAGGCCTTCATGGCCTTGATCCATCAGACGGACTCGCTGGGTTCCCCAGAAAAGTCCAAGGGGAGGGTGGCCTTGAGCTTGGGTTGGGTGGTTGCCATGGGTGCTGAGGGTGGTGTTGGAGCAATGGGGAGTGCTAGGGGAGCAATGGCTGGAGGTGCAGGGAGAGCAAGGACCTGTGCTGGAGGGGTGACTGCAAGTGCCGGAGTGAGTGGTTGAGGTGAAGGAGGTCCTAGACTTAGCTGGGAGAGAGCTGGGGACTGTGTGAGTTGTCGATGTACTGGGTTGGTCGAGGACGACCCTGTGATTCTCCTGGAGGGAGAGGCTAGGGACTGGGGTGCTAGAGATGCGAAGGGGTTGGTCCAGGGAGGAGTGGATGAAGTGTGCTGGGGTGTATCCTCCAGTTCGGAGTCTGAGGGAGGTCTGAAGCTTCGTCAAGGGTGAGACGTTGTGCTGGGGTGGCCCTGCTCCTAGAGAGGAGGGGCGAGGGAGACTCTTGTTCTTTTGTTATGCTGAATGCACATCTAGTGTTGTTCCAGCAACCTGTAGAAGGGTGGACTCTCACGAAGAGGTCACAGTGTCCCAACCACCTAGGAGAACAGAGAGAGACGAAGGACTCGAGTGATACTTGAGGACTGGAGGCTTCCAGGGGTGAGGGACTCAGAGAGTCAAGGCTGAGGAATGACAAAAGACTACATGTATTTGGGTAGAACAAGAGTAAGGAAAATACATGGGCAGTGATGGTATTTATAGGCAAAGATGTGTCAACATCGAAGCCTATAGAACATGGTGGAACAATGACTAAGGGATGAGTTGCCATCAAGGCACAGGAATTGTAACTAAGGAGAAAGATCTGATAGGATCGAAATAGAAGAGCTGCACAGACTGAAGACAAAGAGGTAATGAGTAAAACGAGGAGAGAATAGCCCATATGGGCTGGCATAATGAAGCGACTCAATACAAAGGAGAAATAGAGTGGAGGCAAGAGAAAAAGATCATAACAATATGCAGCCATTCCACAAACAAACTTGGGAAGTGGTCCAAGCTGATGTGAAAGTAGAATCATGCATCAGCAAATCATGCACTACAAAAACTTCTACTGTAGCATGAATGCAAAATGTCATACTGTAACACCACCCCCATCAGCAAATTTGTCATTTCATGAGATATGTATATAGACAAATATAACTGCTGTAAATGCTAGAGTCCATAGTGTATGGAGGCTCTGGTTATAAGCAAATAAGCAAAAGGTCTCTTAATGATAGGATGCCATAGTCTCATTTGTAGTATATCACAGAATCATAAGTTGATATTCTTGACAGTGTTGATATACACCAAAAGAGTTGTTCCTAGATATATTTTTTGAGAGTACACTCTCATTCACTCTATTCATGATGATGCAATCTGAGGCTATCTATTTCTCCATAGTATATTATACACCACTTCAGATCTCACTAGATTGTGCTATACGAATTTATCTGACTCCAACTGAATACAACCTACAGTATCTCACTTCTGCACTTGCCTGGACTTCCTAGTCATGCTGGTAGAAACAGCAGACTTTTCTTTCTTGTACTTCTTCAGAGTGTGCATTTTCTCATTGATATCAGTCAATGGATTCACTGGTTCTTCAATCTTGGCTTGCTGCTTTCCTTTTGAGGCACCTACAATTGTGGTCTTGTTGTTCAGGGTCAAAGCATGTGTGACTGTAGTGATGTCTTGAAATAGTTGATGTGATGAAGGCAGGACAAGATCATCCATCCAGATGCTAACTGGAGGGGATGAAATGATCCTTGAAATGAATAGTGAAGGCCTCCAAAGAGGATAAAGCTTGAGTGTATCATAGTTTTTGCTCCACCAAGTGCTGGCTGAAGGCTCTCCAAGCTTCATCCCTAAAAGAACAATTTGGAGCTGTGAAGACATTGCAGTAGCATTGTTAAAAGCCAACCAAGTGAAAAAAGGTATCGTTGCAATGCCCAAGCCAAGCATTGATAGTGGCAGGTTCAAGTAGGCCAGAGAACATTGGCATTTCAAGCTTGGACATTGTTGTGGCACATGCAGGAGGTGGCAGTGCTGAGCTGACTGGATTCCCAGAGGAACTCATATCAGTTGCATCAAGGAGTCACTCAGACTGTTACAGTTTTTCCAATCTCTGTTACAGCACGTCTTTTCTCACTTATGCTACATCCCTTTTTCTCCTTATCTTATCTTATCACACCGCATTACTAAGCACTTACAGACACTTTACACGTTCATCCTTTACTATAATTTCCATGACTCATCCTGTGCATGCGCAGCCTTCCTTTCATCTCCATGCTGTGCATGGCTATACGTTCTTCCATTCCTATGATGTCACACCATTCAGACTCCTCATTGTCTACCTCATGTTGATCCATGCATTGTCTGCGCTGCCCAGCGCAGCCTTATGGCTATATCTCTTTGTTCCCCATACTTAGACAAATATCGGTAGATCCGGCCTACACATGTACAAACATATGTAGTCCTATATAAACCCAAGGGACTTGGCTGGAATCTCCAGTCAAGTTCACTTGGAGTTTCTCCTCCATTCCCTCTACTAAGCTCCTCTCTCACCTCGCTTGCTTCACCCCAGTCCTTGAGGGTTTGAAGTGTTTCACTTGAACTTGACTACTATAACCAAGCCCGGCACATGTCGCCCCTTGGCAGAAGAATCTACCGTACTTGAGTAACAAGAGTAGATAGAAGTACGTCGCTAACAGGCACCGCTAACGAGCAGCACAGTGCTGTTTCGTACCTGGAGAAAAGTACGAGCAGGGCTTAGTGTGAAATTCAGACAGGCTCGGACGAGGCTTGGGAGCGCGATCAGCCACTCCACAGCCTGGTTCAGACTTCATCAGCAAAACTGTCGACTCCTTCGACCAAGAAAGAGTACCATTGGTTGACCCCGCTCCCTCCAACCACTCCCGTGACGCCACCCCAGGGAGCGATGACTCCCTGAGTTCCTATTGGAGCCTCCCAGAGCTGAGATATCTAGAGCCGGACGATCCGCTCTTGGAACTAGCTGGTATACAGGAGGTCAAAGAAGCATTGCGCTATGAAAATCTTGGGGAGCTATTGTCAGAAGCAGTTGAGAGGATCATCAGAGAAGGTTACGATCTGAGAGAAAGATCTAGCCCCCTTCCATCCCTCACACCCTCACCAGAACCGGAGGGTTTACGTGCTGAATCACCCGCTTGAGAAGACAGAGCTTGGTTCCCTCCATATTTGGAAAGAGAACCCCACGCTTATGATAACCTTCCACTTCCCCGCTTACACCCACAAGATCGCTTAAAGACTCGTTTCTTCCCTTACCTCAGACCCTATCCTAAATAGTTCCTTTTCGAAATGGATCTCGATCAAATAGTCGCCCAGATCAAACAACAGGCCCAGTTCCTTGCTCAGCAGTAGGCCACACTTGAGTTGCAGCAACAAAGAATTAATGAGTTCATGGCACAATGAGACCAAGCAGTGCAGGCCCTGGGGGAAGCAACCCAGCGAGCTGCGGAAGCAGAGACCTGGGCCCAGGAAGCAGACCAGCAGGTCAGAGAATTCGTAGGACTTCAAGGATGGCTAGGTGGACAACCAGGGGCAGCAGCTCCTGCCGCCACCCGAATAGAAGTGTTTTCAGACCCAGGAGATTACAATGGGTCGAAAATGAAATTTGAAGAATGGTGGACCAAAATGCAAGCCTGGTTGGATGCTAACCCCAGGTACTTCGCAGTGGTGCCCGTGGCCCCAAACCCAGACGACCCGTTCGCAGGCCCACCAATCCACCCCACCAATAAAAATAGAGCATACGCAGTCCTCTCCCGGCTGAAGGGACCCAAAGCAGGGTACTTCGCTCAGTCGGAGCTCGAACTCCTTGCCAATAACCAATCCCTCTTCGTCGACCCTGAAGTACTAAAAACAGAAATAGAGGGGCTGTTCTGCCCAGTACACGCCAGGGACTACGCCTTGCAAAAAATAACCACACTAAAGCAGGGCTCATCAGACATCGACACCTATATCACTGCGTGGAGAGCCCTTCAGAATAGGGCGAAAGTAGATGAAACGTTTGGAGTTTATCTCCTGGAGCAAGGAATCTCTGAGGAGATAAAGAAAGAACTTTACACAACGGGTCAGCGGCAACCCACGATTAATGCCACAATGATGAAGATCTGGGAGATTGGCAGATGGTTCGAAGAATACCAGATAGCCCATCCAAAAACGGCTCCCAATCGATTTGAAAAGAAGGCAGTCAACGTGGCCACCACCTCCACCCCTACCAAGAAGACAGGTGGGGGGTTCACATGTTTCAACTGCGGAAAGAAAGGGCACGGCATTCGGGACTGCCCGAAACCTAAGATCGCCTGCCCCGATTGCAAGTGACTTGGGGGGGAACACAAGAAGGAGTGTCCTCTGTTACAGTTTTTCCTTTATATCCCCTTGATAAGTCCCCTTCACTCTCAATCTCGATCATGACGACTACCAATGAACCAGTAGGACCCCTGTGACTTAGCCAAGTCACTAGACATCGGGTGACTCCATCGATAACACCCACTTCCCCTCTTCACATCGTCACCTCTTCACATTGTCACACCTTCACCATCTCACTATGATGGTAACCACGCATAGCCTCGCAGCCACCATCTTTTGATCCCATCTCTGATGCTGCGCATTGATATATCATTCACCTTGGTTACCCATGACTCATCCTGACTTATCGCAGGCTGTACACACAGCCTATCCTTGTACTATATAGTCGACCCCAGATTTGTACCTTGCTCCCTAGCTAGTTCTACGCAATCTACGTGTAGTTATCTGGCCTCCTCGAGACTGCTTGTTGCAGTAAGAGAGAACCTCCTCGCGTGTCTTCGCACTACACTTGAGTGTGCGCTCGACTAGTTGCTTTCATCGGTTCTGGACTAGAGGTCGAACCTTTGACCTTGCTGGATAATTCCATGCAAGCGTAACATCCTCGAGGCTGAAAGAAGGCCCAAGTGGCCAAACAGGAAAATGCCCCCTCCACCCCTGTCCCCTCCTCCTCTTCAGCAGTGCCAGTGGGACAATGGGTCCAGGTCGAAGACACCCCCACGCAGGTAAATGACCTGTGGAAAGCCCTTAGGGGCATGACTTTTGACCAGGCGCAAGAATATTTCGTCCGAAGAGCCCAATCCCAGCAGAAGGGAAAAGGCAAAGCAGCATGAGCCGACCAGGTACTCCTGCTGCGGATTTCACATTTTTAAAATTCCTTCTCCTCCTTATATGAACTTAGCGATACTTCCATTTGCACAGATCTAGATGATCTGATGTCAGGGGCGTCTCATAATGAGCGTGGCACGGACTACACACGTGTGCTTAATTCCCCTAAAGAAAAACAAGTAAAAAGAATTATCACTAAAGGAGAAGAAATCCCGGAAGCTCTCTTCACACACAGCATGAGGCTGCCGAATGAGGTTAGGCTTGATATGAACATCGCCGCCTCTCCCTCCTCCTCTTTCTTTCCCATGGCTGCCCTGCTAGACAGCGGCGCCAACGACACTTTCCTTGATGAGAAGTGGGCTGCTGAGCACGGCATAAAGCTAAAGCCCCTCAAACGCCCTATCGCTATTTTCAATGTGGACGGCACGAAGAACCGTGCTGGAGATATCACTCACTCCGCTGATGTCCTCATCGAGTTTCAGGGTCATAGAGAACGTCTCACGGCCCAGGTGACTAAGTTAGGCGATAGTGCCTTAGTCATCAGCTTCAATTGGCTGCGCCATCACAACCCTGAGATTGACTGGAAGACCGGAGATCTCCATATGACATGCTGTCCTCTGAGTTGCAAAGCACTCCAGGACCCCTCCTCAGCCTTGAGGGCCACCTTTGACGAAGAACAAGACGAAGCATGGGACGCCTACTATGCTAGGGCTACCATGGACGAAAAACCAGAAAAGAAAAAAGAGACCACTGAGGCCCTCGTGCCAAAGCAATGCCATAAATGGCTAAAGGTCTTTTCCCAGGCAGAATCGGAAAGAATGCCGATCAGGAAACTATGGGACCATGCCATAGATTTAAAAGACACGTTCAAGCCGAAGAAAGGCCGAATCATTCCCTTATCCACTCAGGAGCAGGAAGAAGTTTCCTCTTTTATTGATGATCAACTCTGAAAAGGGTATATTCGCCCATCTAAATCTCCTCAGACTTCACCAGTCTTCTTTGTCCCTAAAAAGGACGGATGAAAGCGGATGGTCCAGGACTACCATTACATCAACGAACACACCGTACGAAATAATTATCCGCTACCCCTTATTTCCCAGCTTGTAGATAAGCTCAAAGGAGCCAAGCTGTTTACGAAAATGGATCTGAGATGGGGATATAATAACGTAAGAATCAAAGAAGGTGACGAATGGAAAGCCACCTTCGTCTGCTTCAGAGGAGCCTTTGAACCGCTGGTTATGTTCTTCAGCCTCTGCAACTCCCCATCCACCTTCCAAGCCATGATGAACGAAATATTTGCAGACTTAGAAGACATTGTGGTCATCTATATTGATGATCTCCTTATTTTTACGAAAACAGACAACCAAGCCGAACACGACCAGATCGTAAAGGAAGTACTCCATCGGCTAGAAGAAAATGACCTATTTGTTAAACCCGAAAAATGTTTCTTCTCTAAAAAAGAAGTAGAGTTCCTCGGAATGGTCGTCGGAACTGACGGAATCCACATGGACGGTACCAAAGTAGAAGCCATTTTGAAATGGCCCGCGCCGAAGAATCTCCGCGGAGTTCACAGCTTCTTAGGGCTTGCGAATTTCTACAGATGTTTCATTAAAAACTATGCTCAGGTGGCTAGACCCCTGAATGACTTAACAAAGAAAGACACGCCCTTTATTTGGGCAGAAGCACAACAGACCGCATTCAATACGCTCAAGGAGAAGTTCACTACCGCTCCCATACTTGTTACCCCCGATTTAGATTCTGAACTTCGACTTGAGACCGATGTATCTGATTACACAACCGGAGCTGTACTCTCGGCAAAGGTAGAAGATCAATGGCATCCAGTAGCCTTTTATTCCCACTCCATGAACGACGTGGAACGCAACTACCAGGTATATGATAAAGAAATGCTAAGCGTTATCCGTGCACTGGAGCAGTGGAGGCACTACTTGGAAGGTACCCGCCACAAGTTCGAGATCTGGAATGACCACCAAAATCTCCAATGGTTCATGAGGAAACAAGACCTCAACCGCCAGCAAGCCTGGTGGGCACAGTACCTCTCCAGGTTTAACCATGAATGGGTTCATAAACCTGGTGCCACAATGATGAAAGTAGACGCCCTCTCCTACAGAGAAGACCATGCGGAGGGCATAGAAAATGACAATGAAGGGATAACAATTATATCCCCGGATGCCATTCAAGCTAGACTTGTGACGCTTCAGGATGATGGGGACACAATTCTTGATCTTATCCAGATCGTGATGATGAAACTCCGCGAATCCCAAATCATGGACCTAGAGTCCCACGGCTCGGAAGTGAACGACGATGGAGTTTTTGTAAACAGAAAATCCCAGGTGTTTGTCCCCGATGATGAAGGCTTACGCATGAAAGTGATGACGAAACATCATGACATGCCAGCAGCGGGACACCCTGGCAAAGACAAAACTTTAGATCTAATCTCTTGCTCCTATTTTTGGCCCAAGATGGCTGCTGACATCTCTGAATATGTGGCTAGATGCCACACCTGCCAAAGAATGAAAACTGGAAATAAACCCCCAGTGGGCAAACTACAACCCCTAGAGGCAGCGGAGCTGCCGTGGGCAGACGTTTCAGCAGATTTTATTACCGGCCTTCCCCTCTCAAACGGCTATGACGCAATCCTAGTGGTTGTGGACCGTTTTTCCAAAGAAGTTTGTTTTATTCCCACCAAGAAAACCGCTTCCACCCTAGACACGGCGAAGTTATACCTCTCCCATGTATGGACTAACCACGGACTTCCCCGGACTATTGTCTCCGACCGTGGACCCCAGTTTGCTTCGCAAGTCATGAAGGACCTCTGCAAGCAGCTCGGGATTTCCCTGAAGTTATCAACCGCACATCACCCCCAAACTGATGGCCAGACAGAACGCGTTAATCGCGACCTCCATCAGTATCTTCAATTATTCTGCTGTAACCATCAGACGGACTGGCCCGAGTGGCTCCCTATGGCACAGTTTGTGCACAATAACCATACATTGGCTTCTACCAAGAAGTCCCCATTTGAAGTCACACGGACTTACGAGCCACGAATGGGTGTGGAGCCGGGCTGCTCTAAAGCCCCTGCCGCTGACGCTTTATCTAACAAAATTGAGAAAACCTTTGATGAAGTCCGGGCCCACCTCGCCCTCGTGCAGGATAAAATGCGCTGCCAGACCAACAGGCATCGGTCGGAAGCCCCTGCTTACGCCCCCGGAGACCAAGTTCTCCTTGCTACCGATAACCTCCGCTTGATGCGGAAATCAAAGAAAATGTCCAAGAAGTGGCTAGGCCCTTTTAGGATTATTAAGCTCGTTGGACCAAATGTGGCCAAGCTGAAGCTCCCTAAATCCATGAAAATTCACCCTGTCGTTAACATTTCTCGCATTAAACCCTACCAGGAATGCCTCGACAGCCAACCCATCTCTCAGCCTGGCCCAGTCAACGTGACTGAGGACCGGGAGGACGAATATGAAGTTGATTTTATTGTGGACACACACCCGAAAGGTCGCGGATGGGAATACCTCATCCATTGGAGTGGCTACGGCGAGGACGGACGCACTTGGGAACCCAAATCTAATCTCTCCAATGCTCAGGCAGCCTTGGATGAATTCCACGAGAAGAATCCCAAGCTCCACCTACGTGCCAGCTTCCTTGACCGGTTTGCAGTCTACAACCCCTATGACGATCTACCCCGTGCCGTTGCTTGGCGCCATCAGCCAGGAGTCTGATGCATAGAAGGGGGGTGGTGTTACAGCACGTCTTTTCTCACTTATGCTACATCCCTTTTTCTCCTTATCTTATCTTATCACACCGCATTACTAAGCACTTACAGACACTTTACACGTTCATCCTTTACTATAATTTCCATGACTCATCCTGTGCATGCGCAGCCTTCCTTTCATCTCCATGCTGTGCATGGCTATACGTTCTTCCATTCCTATGATGTCACACCATTCAGACTCCTCATTGTCTACCTCATGTTGATCCATGCATTGTCCGCGCTGCCCAGCAAAGCCTTATGGCTATGTCTCTTTGTTCCCCATCCTTAGACGAATATTGGTAGATCTGGTCCACACATGTACAAACATATGTAGTCCTATATAAACCCGAGGGACTTGGCTGGAATCCCCAGTCAAGTTCACTTGGAGTTTCTCCTCCATTCCCTCTACTAAGCTCCTCTCTCACCTCGCTTGCTTCGCCCCAGTCCTTGAGGGTTTGAAGTGTTTCAGCGAGTGGGCTGAGTGTAGGGGATTGAGCGATGAGCTCCTGGGTAGGGCTGGCCATGGAGGGGCTGGTGATTCTTCTGGAGGGTTGGCTAGGGGACTGAGTGATACCATGCACTGTCCTAGTGGTGGGTCTTTCCCATGGGTCAGGCCAAGAGGTAGTAGTCGGGGTTGGGGTTCTGGGTTTCTCCTTGGACGGTCGGTCGGAGGTGGCTCGTCAGTGGGACATGGTGCTGGGGTGGGCTGGAGTGGGCTGGGTGGTTACTGGGGTGGTCCTACTTCTAGAGAGAAGGGACAAGGGAGACTCTTGATCTTTTGTTATGCTGAACACACATCTTGTGTCATATCAGCTACCTGTAGCTAGGCGGACACTCACAAAGAGGTCTCAGTGTCTAGGCTACCTAGGAGATCACAAAGGACAAAGGGCTCGAGGAGTTCCTGAGGACTGAGTGATATCACGGATGAAGGATCTTTGAAGATCGAGGCGAAAGACTACCAACAGGGTTGGTGGGCAAAAAACTGAACTGAAGACTGCGAGCATAGCTCGTGGACTGGGGTAGAGGATTGACACAAGATATGCATGTTACTGCGCAGATCAAGAGTAAGGAACAACGTGCTAAGGCTAAGGTATATATAGTGTGTGCTAAGTAAGCAAAGGAACACTATGGAACGTAGTGGAATGATTAAGTAAGTGGTTACCATCAGGAGTGAGTCAGAGTGAGTCATATCCCATCAAGGGATCGTGATGGATGTAACCAAGCAACCAGATTGATGAGATCTGGTGATCGAAGGCAAAAGAAGCTAAAGTGGGCTAAGATAAGATAAGATGAGAAGAAATAGGGGCTCAGACCCGAGGGTAACCTGTTAGACTAGGAAAACTGTAACATACATGATCCAAGTTCATGATGCTTCAAAAGATTCTAAAACAGCTGATGAGCTTTTGAAACAGATGTTATTGGCTGTCATATCCCGGAATTTCGCCAAGTCCAACTCCAGTACTCCGGGTCCAACCCCGTTCGATCTCCGGTACGATCTCTCCAAGGGCACGATAGCTTCCCATCGGACTTTCATGGTTTCAACCCTATTCTTCTTTTGTATATCGTGTTTCCTTATACTGCTTAAGTCTGTCCTATTTAGAGTTACTGTGCACAGCTCCGGTTACTCTAGTACCGGTGCACCGCTCCGGTACATTCCTCTCCATTCTCCGTTTCGCGTACCTTTGGACTTGTACATTCTCCGACTTACTCATCCGTAGCCCATGGCTATACTCCGTTACTAATGCGATGCAACTCCGATGTATATATACTCCGTACATACTCTGTTCGTACTTTAGTTCGAAATCCACATA
>JBBPTT010000601.1:0-20219 GCA_038094175.1 Boletellus aff. lepidospora
GGGGGGGGGGGGGGGGGGGGGGGGGGGGGGGGGGGGGGGGGGGGGGGGGGGGGGGGGGGGGGGGGGGGGGGGGGGGGGGGGGGAGCATGGCGCGGTCGTGCTTAAATGACGAGCGAGAGACGGCGAGGAGCACGGACGTCGGTCATGCATGACCTCAACAGAGAAGCGAGTGCGATCGAAACCCTAACCCCAAACTAGGTTCATCGCTCGCCATGTTTCCCCTCCTCCGACGCCGGCTGTCCGCCACGCGGGCCATCTCAACTGCCAGCCCGGCCTTGCATGTCAGCCCGCCCGACCCCGCCAGCGAGTCCGCCGAGTTCGACGCCCGCATCGCCCGTCTCGCCTCGTTCTTCTCCCGTCCCCGCTTCGCCAACGTCTCCCGCCCGTACTCGCCTCGCGATGTCGCCCTCAAGCAGGGCTCCGCCCCCGTCCTCCCCCTCCCCGCGTCCCTTCTGGCGGACAAGCTCTTTCGCATCTTCGAGCACGCCAGCGCGAACGGTCTCCCCGTCCACACAATGGGTGCCATCGACCCCGTCCAGATGACCCAGATGGCAGCCCACCAACAGGTCGTCTACATATCCGGCTGGGCGGCCTCCTCCCTGCTCACCACCGGCAGCAATGAGGTCGGTCCTGACTTTGGGTGCGGTCCACTTCCTCCCCCATCTTCGCTCCACTCACGCGACCCAGAGACTATCCATACACCACCGTTCCAAACCAGGTACAACGTATATTCCGTGCCCAGCAATTGCATGACAAAAAGCATTACGACGAGCGCATGTCCGCATCCCCAGAGGCACGTGCAAAGATGCCATACCTCGATTACCTTCGACCCATCATCGCCGATGGTGACACTGGGTGATTTCCTTCTGTCGGCTCTCCTCCCGTGCAGTGCTTACAGCTTGACAGTCACGGTGGCCCCTCCGCTATCATGAAATTGGCCAAGCTGTTCGCCGAGTCCGGCGCATCCGCCATCCATCTCGAGGACCAGCTTCACGGCGGCAAAAAGTGTGGTCATCTCGCAGGAAAGGTTCTCGTACCTACGTCCACGCACATCTCCCGTCTCGTAGCTACTCGATTCGCTCTCGATATGCTGGAATGTCCCATGCTTATAATCGCGAGGACTGATGCCGAAAGTGGGAGACTTCTCAGTTCAAGTGTAGACGCCGGGGATCACCCGTACGTTGTGATTCTCCACCTCGGGTTCCATCCTCGAGTGATCATAATCCCCGTGAAAACAGCTTCATTCTGGGCACGACTACTCCCGGACAACCCCTCGCAGAGGCGCTTGCGAAGGCCGCCAACGCTACTGACGCTGCGCGTATTGAAAAAGAATGGGACGATACGCATCCATTGATGACCTTTGATGAGGGTAGATCCACTTTCTGTCGCACCGCATCTGGTTGACATCTATTCCGCCAGCCGTCAAACGGGCACTTCATGCTACCACCTCCATCTCCTCACCCGATTCTGTTTTCGAGCACTACAAATCTCGCGTCGCCGGCAAGTCAAACTCGGAGTCACGGAAAGTAGCCAAGGAGATCCTTGGAACAGACGTCTTCTGGGACTGGGATCGTACGTGTCTCGCTCGACGTCGATCTCCAACTTCTTATGCGCGATCCAACCAGTTCCACGCACCCCGGAAGGCTACCACCGCTTTCAGGCTGGTCTCGCCCCCGCCATCTCCCGTGCACTCCAATATAGGCCCTACGCTGATCTTCTTTGGCTCGAGACCTCGACGCCCGATCTAGATCTGGCGCGTTCGTTTGCCAGAGAAATAAGAGAAAAGACCGGTCAGAAGAAATGGATGGTGTACAATCTCAGCCCGAGCTTCAATTGGCTAGGTAGAGGCTTCACAAAGGACGATTTGAGAAACTTTATCTGGGAGCTTGGAAAGGAAGGGCGAGTGCCGTCCTCGTCATCTTTTGCCTCTCGAGTCGGTGCTCATACGGGAATTCTCCTACAGATTCGTCCTTCAGCTCATCTCGCTGGCGGGCGTGCACAGCAACGCTGTCGCTACTGGTACGATTCAGTCGATTTTCCATGTGCCCACCTGACATGTCGTGCAGCTGAGCTGGCGGAGCGCTACAAGACTGAAGGGATGCTCGCTTACGTCGACCTGGTCCAGCGGAAAGAGAAGGAAATCGGATGCGACGTATTGACGCACCAAAAGTGGTCAGGAGCTAATTACGTTGACTCCATCATCCAGACGGTGTCGGCAGGATCCTCGAGCACGTCCGCCATCGGCAAGGACTCGACGGAACACGCGTTCTAGAGCTCCCCGCATGGCGCACCCTGGGCCGAGGTTAGACGGTCGCCATGTACTTCCCGCTTTTGAACACGCACAGAGCATCAAACCATGCGTGATGATGGATCGATCTTGGTGCAGACAGAAAGCTCGCCTCCCCATTTACGGCGTAGTCAACGGGGCGCGTGACCGCATCCCAGATCCGCCTGTTCGTTCTGGCCTTGCCGAACACGCATCAAACGACACACTTCGTCGAGAGTGCTATGGGAAGGTCGTCACAGATGATCCTCCGCGGACGACGGCGTGTTCATGGTGATGTTGCGCTGGCCGGGATCTCCACCACTCACGGTCAGGTCTGACTCCATTGGTCGCCATCTTCGGACAGCGCACCCGACTTGTCTGCGTCGCCAGTGAAGAGCAGCAAATCGAATCTGGAGGAAGCTCTCCCGATGGATCTCGTGAAATCACGCCTTGATTGGCCCAGACGAGGCGGAATGAAAGCACTCTCGGGTCTGGGTGCTTCTCGAGCAGACAGTTGTTGCCGTCGCGTGACAGCAACGAAGGGCAGCACACGTCGAAGTTTCGCGGTCGGGGGTACGCGTGTTTTGGGTGTCGTGCGTCAGTCAAAACGAAAGTAATGTTCCGTGTCGTCTCCCTGTTCGCTCGAGATCAACCACCCGCCAAAGGCGAACTGTATCAGAATGGAAGTTGGCTTAAACAATAAGCATCCCTCGGGGAAAAGGAATGCCGTGCCATCGTCAAGAACTGGTAGCGCGAACCACACGGATAAAACGGGAATTTAGCTCACGATTTGCGAGGGTGGGGGGTCCCAAAGACCCTGACCCTGACCATCTCACCCGCCAAAAGGGATAGAACACACAAGAAACGGAAGGCATCGCCCTTGTCGAAAGAATACGATCGTTGGATCGGTGGGAGAGGCCAGCGATGTAAAAGCTGCTATTTTCTGCATTTTCTGACGCTCCAAGCGGGCCCTGATGCAAGTGGCCTATAGACGGCCTTATAGAATATACAACTCGATGTGGTTATGAATCATTGTGCATCAAAGAGGTAGTCCGGAGCAAGAATGGTTCGTGCGTAGCTACTCGAGTCCGTTCCCCTGACGTTGAAATGGAATCAGATCGATCTCCAGATCCACCGCAGTTCTTCGGCATCCGTAGGGGCTAAGGATCTTCTGCCCGGGTAACTTTGAATATCTTCACCTCAAGTTCAGCATCCACCTGGTCCGGAACTCGTAATAAGACATGTCGGGCAATATCGCAGGCAACCTCTTCTGTCTTTAATACCTTTCCTGGTTGCGAGGTGGAGTCATAGATAGCCAACGACTAAATACGAACATCGACGGCGCACCGATCTCATCAAGGAAGTATGTCAACGTGTTCTCATTACGCACAGTGAGTGCAATGAGTGCCAGTCGAGTGTGTTCGAATGAAAACGCAAGAGCAATGGTCTTGACGAGCGGAGATATAAGTGTGGGGTCGAATACCTGTTGGAAGAGTCAATCTGCTCGGCCTTGCGCAAGTTGGCGGCGTGACGGTGGAATACGAACGATGTCTGCCCCAAGTATAATGTCTGACCTAGCTTCGTCAAGGAGCGACATCAAGCTATCTTGTTCAGAAAACGAATCCAACCAGTCCACCGACTTGTAACGTATGTCTGGATGACACGAGGATTTGTCTAGGGGGAAATTCAAAAGGAGAAAGTGAACGCTATGCCAAACTCACTACACGATAACCTAACGTTGCTCTGACAGCGCGAAAGTACGGAGGAATT
Organism: Boletellus aff. lepidospora; assembly: GCA_038094175.1. Taxonomy (NCBI): domain Eukaryota; kingdom Fungi; phylum Basidiomycota; class Agaricomycetes; order Boletales; family Boletaceae; genus Boletellus; species Boletellus aff. lepidospora. The sequence continues at coordinate 4,037 of JBBPTT010000601.1, forward strand.
CACGTCAGTCAGGTAGATGGATGGATTCTTGCGATTGAAGGGCGTCGTAGCGTGGAGCTGCAAACTTGCAACCAAAATGCCGATGAATCCGGACCCGCTCCCCAGCTCGAGCACATTACGGGTGCCTACAAGGTCTACTCATAGATTATGACGGGGCAACGATGATAGTTGATCTTGCGGCTCACGAGGGTGGCGGATGAGATACTCTGCCAAGGCCAGACTCGCCCGCCAGGTTCTAAAGCCCGTTGTCCCTACCTCGATGGTAGTGCGGGACTCTAGAAGAGTGATTGTTTCATGACAGGCCACACCGATTGCGTGACCATGCGCCTCAGGAGACCTCCAGTAACGTGTGACAAAAGAGTCGGTCGGCACCTCCAACCTATCGAGCGCGATGAAACAGATCTACGCTGAGAGGCGAATCTTCCAAAATGCATACCGCGAACCGGTCCTTAATGATGAATAATGGGCATATATGCGCTCGTCTATTTCATTTTCCTGCGCGCGAAATGAGGTGACCAGCACACCGATCGATCACCACGTACCTCGTGGCTTCCACTCAGGTCTTCAAGTCGAACAAGTGCCCACTTCCAGAAGCTCTGTTGATACGATTCCGAAGGGGGATACTGTTGCAGATGACGGTTTAACAGTATCTTTCTCAAGAAAAACTCGTGAACAACAGTGAATGGTGTGTCTGAGGGAAATGCGAGATCTTTTACGGGCACAAGAGCCGAGTATTGCAGCAGTAGCAGGGGGAGGGGTTCAGACAAACAAGACAGCCCTCGCTCCATATGATGGCCGACAGGCAAAGCCGCACATACGCAGAGCACGTGTCACCTTCTTTTAGTGGCTGTGCTCATCCTGAACACCACGTGACATGTCGCTGCAACGAGTCGGGATTTTGCAGCGTCGTCGCTCGATGATCCGTCGTTTGCACCACGCGTCGGGCGGGCTGCGGTCCTCTCACAAGGATTCTTATGGCCACTTTCTCAAGAGCGTCGCTCCTGCCTTTCGCGAGCCTTCTCCCCGCAACTGGCTCGGTCGTGAGGTGGTGAGCACAGTCTGAACGTATTGGCGAGGATGTACTCATCGTTTATAAAGCCGTTCCCTCTGAATCCATCATTCAGACCCCCGGTCCCTCTCTCAGACGAGCTTCGGACTCGATTATACCGAGCTTACATCTTTGACCCCGCGCTGAATTCTGTCCGTGCTCTCGCGGCCAAACACCACATAAGCATTAAACGTGTCGATGCAATACTACGATTAAAAGGGATGGAGGAAGCATGGAAAAAGGTGTCCTTTGTTTCTCCTCAGCTTGTGTCACCAAAGTTGACCTGTGTTTTGGTGTTTCATTAGGAGGTGAGCATCCGTCATGAATTGTTCACCATCTCCATGTGATGATACACATACATCATTCGCGAATTACAAGAGCTTGCGATGCCTTACATCGCCGCAAGACGTGATTTAAACCTTTCAACCCCATCTGAACCTATCCAACTGATTCTGGGAGGCCTATGCTAACATATGATCTGATTTGCATAGAATAAACCACTGCAAACCGGATTTACGAAAGGGATGGAGGATTTACTTGGTGTGACAGAAACAACGAAGCGCGCGGAAATTGACGCCGACGAACTCCCTGAAAATGATCGCAACGGAGAGAGTGGTCGACATGACGTCCAGGAGGCAGACTTGCAAGATGAAGCCGAAAGTAACACTAGGGCGAGACAGCGTTATCAGAGACTCTTTTGGGAAAGCGTCGCCGAAGGAGAGGTTTGTAATCCCGAATGTTGTCATTGTTGAAGCTAACGATTCCTCCAGGAGCCAGTAATGCCCGGTGTTCTCGAGTCCCAACGCAGTGTTTCCTCAGCGCGTGCGACATTGAGAGGCAGGACAACAATTGTCGAACGCGCACCAGGCCGACCTGCCATCATGTTCGTTGACGTCGGCAACGCTTTTGTCGAAGAAAAGGAACGAGAAAGGCGGGAACGCGAAGGCGCTCGCAGATCCGCGTTGAGAGCACGGAAACGGCAGCGAGACCAGGGCCTACATACTTAGTTTGCTTGATTATACTACTGCTTTCCAATCAAGCGATAATAGTGCAGTAAGAAAATATGGGCAAACAAGCCAGGGTCTGATCTGAGCCAGTCCAGCTGGTACTGCACATCTTGACAATGCAGCGGGGCCTTCCAATGGTACGCTCGCTTTGACGCGTCCGTTGCAGTCGCCGACTCTGTTTTCACTAGCAACCGACGGTCGTCCTCCTCCGGGAGGGCACCGACACCTCGCAGGGCAACCCCCAGTTGCTCTCCAACATCTCGGCCTGTCTCGCAATCTCTCAGACGCTCTCTTCCACCCTTGGCCCTCGCGGGATGGACAAGTTGATTGTGAACGAGCGTGGAGAGGCACAGATCACCAACGATGGCGCAACCATCCTCAAACTTCTCGACATCGTCCATCCAGCTGCCAGAACCTTGGTTGATATCGCGCGTGCTCAGGACGCAGAAGTCGGCGACGGAACAACCAGTGTTGTTCTCCTCGCCGCAGAGCTTCTGAAACAAGTTCGTGGATACATAGAAGAGGGTGTGAGCCCCCACGTTATCATGAAGGGTTTCCGCAAGGCATCACAATTGGTAGATGTCGCGTTTGTCGTGGTTCGATTGCGTCTCACGTCCCGATAGGCCGTCGAACGCGTGAAAGCAATCCAAATTAGCGTCGACAAGAGCAACCCCGAGTAAGCCTGAAGCCTCCATCTAATTAACCGTCCAACCTCCTTGCCAGGCGTTTCCGCTCTCTCCTCCTCAAGTGCGCGTCAACCTCGATGTCATCAAAGCTCATTCACTCTGAGAAGCCCTTCTTCTCCAACATGGTCGTCGATGCTGTCCAGTGTCTGGATCAATATGACTTGGACGAATCACTCATTGGTGTCAAAAAAATTCCCGGCGGGGGCATGCAAGACTCCCTGTTGATTCGGGGCGTCGCTTTCAAAAAGACTTTTACGTACGCCGGCGCCGAGCAGCAACCGAAATCGTTCAGATATCCCCTCATCCTGAGTTTGAATGTGGAACTCGAGCTCAAGGCTGAGAAAGACAACGCCGAAGTTCGTGTGGAAGCAGTTTCGGACTACCAGGCAATTGTCGACGCCGAATGGGAAATCATTTACCAGAAGCTTGAGGCCATCGAGAAGACCGGTGCCAAGGTCGTGTTGAGCAAGCTGCCGATTGGCGATCTAGCGACACAGTGGTTTGCAGACAGAGACATATTCTGCGCTGGCCGTGTTCCTGCTGGTGATCTTCGCCGAGTCTGCCAAGCTGTTGGCGGGTCCGTTCAGTCGACCTGCTCAGACATAGCTCGGGAACACCTCGGTACTTGTGGTTCGTTCGAGGAACGACAGATCGGCGGTGAACGATATAATATCTTCGAAAAGTGCCCCAAGGCGAAGACATGTACTCTAATTCTTCGTGGCGGTGCAGAACAATTTATCGAAGAGGTCGAACGTAGTCTACACGATGCCATCATGGTAGTGAAACGGGCCATTCGGAATGGTGATGTGGTCGCAGGCGGAGGTGCCGTTGAGGTAACGTTTCATCTCTTGTCCTGACATACTCAGAGCCAGACGATCCGCAGATGGACGTCTCCGCACACATTCGAAAACACGCGCTATCGATTCCAGGAAAGCAACAGCTGATGCTGGCTGCGTTCGCAAAAGCGCTGGAGATCATTCCACGCCAAATATGTGACAATGCTGGTCTGGATTCCACGGATATTCTAAACAAGCTTCGCATGAAACATGCCACCGGTGCAAAGTGGTACGGTGTGGATGTCGACGGAGCCGAGGGTGTGAGGGACAATATGGAGGCATTCGTGTGGGAACCCTCGCTCGTGAAGCTCAACGCTATCAGCAGCGCTACTGAAGCAGCTTGCCTGATTTTGAGCGTTGACGAGACGGTACGAAACCCACAGAGCGAAGCAGTACGTGACATTCTCGTCAGTTGGTAGCTGAACTTAACTGGATGTTTGACATAGCAAAATCCTGGTCCACGTGCACCACCTGGTGCAGCCCAACGGGCTCTCAGGGGTAGAGGTAGAGGGATACCTAGACGGTGACGAGACGTAACACTGTGAAGACGAGCCCCGGGTGCCGGGGAGATGGTGTATCACCTATTCAATCACGAATGCTGATGTCTTCAGTTGCGTTTGACCAATAGAAGATATGACTGATAGGGTGGTGACCAGCAAAGTTCATCGTTCCAAGGCCCTACATTGCTTGCTTGATCAATTCAGAGTACAACGAACGAGATGGCAGCACATGACATAAAGGCGTGTTGGTATTAACCGACTACAGTGAAGTGTAAGTACATATGATAGATACAGGTACTATGCATAAAGGGATGACATCAACTGTGGTTCTTGATTGCTCCGCAAAAGCGACATGACCAAAATTCGTGGGGTATGTCTCTTTCTCCGCAGGTTACACATGCCCAACCAACTGAAGTGTCGATTGGGCGCACCGTCAGGCATGCGATACATTGCAGAACCAGGGGTGCATTGATCAAAGTGCAGACAGGGCAAGTCCACTGTCCATCAGTCGACAAACTCAGCGTGCTCGGTACTTGGATCGACCTAATCCCAGGTTGCGAAGGGCCCGACATCGAGCTAGAAGCTCCACGGGTAGTCAACATGTCGTCGTCCAAGTCGATCAACACGGTGTTCGCCGCACCCGCTGCAAGCGACCCTGACCCGCAAGTTAGCTCGTCTCGCTTCCTGCGTTCGGCAGCCTTTAAGAACGAATCGTGAGAGGCTATTTGAGGCACGAAAGGCACAAGCTTACGCGGGCCGCGAGTTCGCGAGGGCTTAGCTTTTCCAGTGCACTGGACCTCCCCCCGAGCGCGCCCCCACCGTTAGTCATTAACTCTACTTGGCGTCGTCTCTCTGCGGCCTCAAGGGCTCGAATCCTGCCAAGATAAGGGGGGAGATCGTGTGAGACCCCGGCACCCAATCTGTAACCGGGAGAGAAGAAGCCTTCGCCAGCATAACCAGAGCGCTGAAGTGCATCGTACTCGTCCTCTAGCCCGGCGAGGAACTTGTAGAATTTCTCGTCATGGGGCCCATGGACGTTGTGCGAGAGCTGACGAGGAGACCCTATGATCAACGGACCGCCTGACAGGTTGCGGGGAAGCGTTCACCTCGTGCAACATTGTTCGCACCACTGCATCCTCTTCAAGGAAGGTATCGGAAGCCCAAGCTGGGCGTAACCTCAAAAGGATCTGCTGACCACCGTTGACGTCTAAATGACGTGGATGGATCAACACGATGACGCAAATCTAGCACCTGTTGCTCACTCAGCCCTGCGACACTCGCCCTTGAGCACACCGTGCGGGACAACCCCTAACGTCGGACGAGATCGCACTCACCAAGTAAATTTGGCGTGTCAGGGAAGAACTCGGCGAGCGTCGGAAGGACCCAGCCGTGCTTTCGCATGATGGGCTTCACGAGCGAGGCCACGCGCTGTAACATGGCTAGGGCCCGATCGGCCTTGGGCATGCCTCTGAGATGGGTGAACGACTTGACGAACGTCTCGGCCATGTCGAATGTGCGGTGATGTTTACAGACGAGACGCAGGCGGGCGAGCCCTTGTATGGCTGTGAGACATAATCAGCGGACGCGCGTGCTTGGTCTGGCCAAGCTCCTGCTGACTAGACTTAGTCAGCTTGGCAAGCACTAGATTCGCCACAAACCACGACTCTTCTAGCAACTCGGAGCGCAGTTGCTATCCAATTATTTTTCTATAACGAGGGTCAATTGAAGGTAATTCATCAAGGCATGTTCCTGCGCGTAAACCAGACTATGACCGCCCCGCTAGAAAATTTTTATGCGACGGCGCTGATTTCTATGCCAATTGTTGGCAACCCCAGACCCTTTCGCTATGCGTACGGTGTATTGTACTAGCAACAAATGGAATTCAGCAATACATTACTTATGCATGCCCCGCAGTCCGCCTTTCCTCGGCTCCCACAGAAACTCCATTTGCTCTAGACCAGGAACAGTCGTCACTTGGCCCATGCCAAGTGCCATACGTGTTACGGCGAGTCAGGGTCCTGCACCCGCACCCCCCCGCTACCAGCGGTTCGTAAATCTTTCCTGCCTTGAGAATTAGCCCCAAACTTTGTCTCGACCGATTATGTTGCAGTGAATATTGGCCTGGCAGACGCAAGAGTGTCGCAAAGAAGGTTCGTCCCAACCGGCTCGCCTCTGGTTATTTGAACCCGTAAGTAATCGACCCTGGTGGGACCTAGGCCTCTTTAAATTACTCCATATCGGAACGGGCTGCTCAATCTAGAAACAGCGTGGTCCTGCCAGCATGTGTGGCTACCAACACCCCTCAAGCCCCTCCTTAAAGGTGGCTGGTAGCGGAATTGTGTCGTACTCGATGCACCCATCCTCACGCTCTACCATCCTTGGGTTTTGACCTCGGGTGCACTCATTTACGATGAGCCTAGTCCCTCCAGGCACCGTACCATGGGTCGACATCAGTCTTTACGCCTCTGTTCAAGGTAGGCTTTGTACTGTCTTTGCGTTTCTTTTCAAAGTAAACGCCACTGTCATTAGTTGCCGTCACAAGCGCTGCCCTATACGACCATGGTAAGCCAACTCCACCACTAAATTGAATAGTGTCCTGACTGTCGCTCGGTGCACAGCTCTTGCTCTCGGTCGTGAGGTAGGTGGCGTGACCAAGGTTGCTCGGTTGAGGCGCTACTGACAGCGATGGATAAGGTAGAACTCATTTGGGTGAGCCGGTTGATGGCGTGCATGCACTGATGCTAAGTGTCTACCGTCGCAGATGAAGCCGTTGACGCTTGTGACGTTGTTGTATGTGATTGTAAGCGAGACAAAATAATCCAGAGGTGTTCAGGCCTCACATTCTCCCTAGGAACGATACCTGGGCGATATTGTTCTCGTGTACGTCGCTAGGTTCGGCGGCCGTCTTCATATCTAATGTTTACGCTGCACATTCCAGAGCTGGCCTGGTTTGTAAGTTTTTGTGCCTTGGTTTCAGCGTGTTCATCGCAACCTCATCATCTGGACAGTGTGCCTTTCAACGTCGTGGTCGGAAGAGGTAAGGGTCACGCCCTGTCTGTGCCGTCATCTTTGCTGACAGCTCCCAAGGAGTGAGTGTGCATGCCTAAACCCAAGACTGCTGACCAGTGAGCGTCCCTCTTGATTAGGTGTGAGTATCCTCGAGTGGTCCAGCTCTCTTCATTCAAACTGATCGTCGGGGTAGGTATACGGCTTTTCCAGTTTCGTGCGTGGGGAGCACTTGTATACGCGTGGGCCACACAAGGTCTTTGGTTTCCCGTCCACTACACATGCATGTAACTCATGTTGTCCTGCAGCAACCATGCAGCTCCGCCTATACGCGATGTACAGACAGTCCAGGCAGGTCTTGGTCCTTTTGCTTACGTTCTTCCTTTGCGAGATCGCCGCGATCGCATTCGTCATTTGGCGAGCCATCGGGCCCGACAGCTCTCTCCAGGGTCCGTCGCCCCGCTTCACCGACTTGCCGCGAAACTCATGCTGAGACGTTCAGCGACGAGTAATGCAGTTTCTGGACAGCATTATTGCACGTTCTTTGGCATCGACAGGGCCTTCATGTACATCTTCATCCCCTTTCTTTGTTTCGAGTTCTTTCTCTTCGTCCTGGCTGCGCGCATGTTCATCGAGAACGTGAAGCAGAACAGGGACGCCGACGAAGGGAGGGGACTCCGAGTGAACTTTTTCATGGACGTGTTGGCGCGCGACGGCATCTGCTACTTCGTCGTGTGAGTTCACACACGACACCGGGTCACGCCAGCCGACTGACGTGGGCCCATGGATTGTAGGAACCTCGTCGCCTGTGCCATTGTCATGGGTATCTGGCAGGGCGTCCCGGTACGTCGTCTCTCTCCGGCCCTGTGTGCACGCGCTCCGTTGTGTTTACTGTCTTTTCTTTTCCTTGTCTTTTTTTCTCCTTCTTTCAGGAGCTCTATGCAAATTTGTGTATCCCGTTTGTCATGTTCTTCGAGGTGCTCGTCGGTACGAGGCTCATCCTCGACTTTCGTGAGCGGTATGCTCGCACGGACCAAGACCCTGTTTTGTCGGGCAGGTTCAGCTCACTGCAGTTTAGAGAGAACGGACGAGCGGAATCGAGCAGCATGTCCATATTATGTCAAATCGAAACGATCGTCGTCTCGGACGGCGGACCTTGACCGTGGTAGAAATCATCCCATCGCTATTAGACCGCTTCCAAGGAATGTAAAAATACAAGTGAACACAATGTGCTTGATCCTAGACTACCGTGCGCAACCACACAAACGCAGAGAATAATGATAGGAAAAGAATCTAGAAGGTACTGGGACGCTACTGAAGGAGAGTGGGTCCGAAGAATACAACATTGATACTATGGCGGAATGACGAGAAGCACTATGAAGCAGACACATGACACGAAGAGCAAAGAGTGTGCGGGGTCCTGTAGAAAGAACGGACATTTACTGATGCAAGGTATGCGTAGAAGTGGGTATGACAAGCAGAAACAGACAGTGATGCAGGGATGGGTGTGATGGTGGTCACAGTACGTGGGCTTCTTCGTCATTCTTTGCGGCGCTGTACACTCTGATTGAGCGTACAAAGTCGAGTTTCTCGCGCGGAAATAGGGGATCGGGTGGGGGGCTCATAACTCCAGAGCTTGTATGAGGACGTGTCTGAGGCGATGCTTCAAGTGAGTTGCGGAATGTGTTTGATCGAGGACTCGTCGCTAGAGGGACAGACGCTTCAGGAATGGGGTCAGGGCACTCTGATGGCCAATTAAACCGTTTTCTGCGGAAGCTAGCAACATATTTAGAACCTTATAATACCTATCAGTCCGGTGTTATGTCACATACCTCTCGTAGTCCCACACCAGGTCATCTACCATTTGCTGGTCAAACGGCAGCTTCTGCTCAAGGGCGACGTCCTGCATAAACTCGGCAAGCGCGGCCTTGCATCCAATGAGTGAATGTAGATGTTTGCAAACGTGCATTTCGAGTTCGAGGGGTGCTATAGGGATGAACGTGGAAGGCCAAAGTATAAGGCCGGGGGATTGAGCAGGGTGGGATGATTGAGGTGGGGGAGGCTTGATTCCGAGGCGGCCGGCAGCCTTGGCACTGATCACATCTGGAACCATGGAAAGACTGTAGTTACTTTCTGCGCTAGAGCGGTCGCCTTTAGTGCGCTGTTTCCTTTCCTTTTCCTTGTGAAGATCCCAGTCGACGTTCGCGACCCATTTAGCAAAGTCCTTGCTGGCTTTCTTAAGCGAGGCACTTCCGTGGCTCTCGGAGCTTCCGATAGAAGAATCATCAGAGTCTTGGCTTGAAGGAGGAGCGAGGTATAGATTGAACTCGTGAAGCCTGCATTGGTTGTACCGTCCAAAGACCTCGTCAATGACATTATCAAGGAATTTACTTGGTCGAGGATGTATGGAGAACTTGCGCCAAAGCATGTCTTCAAAGAGCTTCTCCAAAGACTTGGAGTCGTCTACATTTCGATTCCACTCGGTGACCGGGTCATAGGAAGGTAGAGGGGGGAAGTCGTCTGCGTCCAAGACGGTGGAAAAACGGCTCTTGGTGCTGACGAAGTCCTCGTCGTTGTCTTCGTCGTCGTCAACATCATTGTCGTGTTTATTACGATTACTCCCATGGGGGTTGTCGTCTCCGATGCCATCTCTGTGTTCAGTGTCCATGCCCTCTTCAATCCCATCATCAACGACGTCGTCGAACGAAGAGGACGGCGGTCGCACGTGCGTGACAGGATCCGTCGATGGCTGCGGTGAGCGCTTGGTGTAGGGAAAATGGAGATAATCGTCTATCAGTTCGAGGCGCCCGCCGTGAGCCAAAACTCTCCTGACTTCTGACAGGACATGCTCCCATCTATCGTAGGGAACACAGAGAGACAGGTTGGCCATTCGTACGAGATCGAACATGTTCTTGGGAAAAGGTAGTTTATATTTGACGCTAACGTGAACCGTGAGCATATATGCGGTGTTTAGCAAGCGATGCACTCACAAATTGCCTTGTTTCCACCGTACGTTGATGGGCGATTCTATGCCACCGCGTAAGCGAGCTGGATCGAGAAGATCGAAACCGATGACCTGAGAAGTCGGCCAGAATTCTGCAGCGTCGACCGCCCATGCACCGGGTCCACATCCAAGGTCCAGAATAGTCTTTGGCGGGGCATGTGAGAAATCGTGGAACGAGGGAGAGTGATTGCGGTTGAGACGCCGCAAGAGGATCTCTGAAAACTTGTCGCTGATCGAGGGTCAGAGAGAACAGAGGACCGGCTGAGGAAGGGGACCTACTTGTCTAGAAGAGTTCTGTCGTACGCAAGCATATAGGGGGCTTCGTCGCGTGGGTATGGATGATGCTTCATTCCGCGTCGTACGATAAAGTGATCCCGCTCCTCAAAAGCATCTAGAAGTGAATTGCGTAGGCTGGAACGTGAGGATGAAAGGGAGAAAGAACGTGGCTGTCTACGTGGAACGGGATCGTCTAGTGGAGTGGCATGGGACGTGCTCGGCATGAAGGGGTCAAGGTCGGTCGGACAAGGCGGAATAAAGGACTTCTTTTTCTTCCTGAGTAAATTCCTGACGACGCCCTCGCGCTTGGGAGACTCCTGGGTGGCGTCGGTGTTGCTGCTGACGGGAGCGAGAGGAGGCCGCAAGTCTGCGGTGGACGACTTTCGGCTGAATGGCTTGGATATAGGGGATTCCTTGCCCATGATGCTAAAGTAGCCCGAATCGACGCTGAACAACGAATGAGGGCGGCGACGGAGGTCGCTGCCACACAGCGAATCGGAGGGGTCGAGACAGAGAGGGAAACAGGAGCGCGGGGTGGGCTGGGGGTTATCGGGGGGGAACTGGTCGTCGTCGTCGATCAAAGGGAGAAAGGGGAACGGTACTGAAAGGCGATGGGCCATGGTGGGGTATAAGACCGCGGCACGGCGCCAAAGCGAGGGTGGAAGGCTGCCAAAGCGCTTTGTGGGATGGGGACAAAGGGAGGAAGGGGCACGAGGCGGATGTGGGGGCGGACGAGGGCGCTTTGACGGCGGGAGGGTGGCAGCGAGAGCAAGAAACACGGCAAAGGCACCGCATCCTAATAACCATCCGGAAGACCTCGATGCAGTGATGATAAATTTATCGCCGACGTTGTGTCATGCATCATCACCACCACCGCCTTGGCCGTGGTCCTAATGAACGCATCCTCACCAGCAAATCTGGGCCGAGTTTCTGCTCCGGGCGTGCCCAAACGTCAGCTGCGAGCAGGCGAAGGCGAGCCGTCCGTGGAACAAAGCGACGCCCACAAAAGGCAATCTCGAGCCCTTCCGACGCTCGGAGGGGTGTGCACCGGAAAGACACGCCTGCAAAGTCATGCCCCGTTGGTCATGCGGATTGTGGCACGTGCCCTGTTGCTTTGCTACGCTGGCCATTATTCCAAAAGGGCGAGTCCAATCTATCAGGACGCGTCGGGCTCAGGGATTTGCGCCCATTGCGAGTCTGTGATCCTGCGAGTGCCGAGTTCCATCTCGACCGGACTATCTCGGGCTGCACGTCAACGGCTGTCTGATCTCTTACAGCACCCCCGCTCCAGCAGCGCAGACAGATGACAGGGGAAGGGCCAGCTTTCACACGGTATTCCCCGCCCTGCGTGCCATTTGCAACACGATCGTGGTGGTATGCGGTCAAATCATCATAGTGGCACATCGAGGGCAGGTAACGGTACGCCCCAAGAGCTACATGCGGACATGATGAAAAAGAAAAAGCTCAATCCTCGTCTTTGCGTGGAGGTGGACCACAAGGTTGGAGCATCCGCTGCACCGTGCGTGTGAGCACCCTTGCGTACAAGATCCCACACGAACCGTACCTCTGTCATCTCAAACCTGACTCTCCCGATCGCTTCCCCGTCCGCAATGGCGAGGTAGGACGTCAACGGTGGGTGACCGACGATGGACGCGAGCGTATCTCGGTGTTGGTGTGTTACCCAGTCACTGCGGAAATGCACATGAATCAGGCGTGTGCCGTGCGGCTGACGCGAGACTCACAACTTAGTCAGGTCGGCATGCCCTTTGCGAAAGCAGATGTTGTCAGCGCAAGGACTGGCCCGAAGGGAACGCATACATACCTGTTCCCGTGTACCTGGCGTGCACTCGAACCCATGTCAGTACGTTGGCGGTGTCGACCAAAAACGGCGAGACACACAGTGCTCCAGTTGCGTGTTTGCAGTATATCTTAGCTCGGACGACTGCGCCAAAGCACGTCAGACGATGTGCGCAAGAACAAGAATGGGAGCCTCGCCATGATGGTGGTGTTTGCAAGCACATGCTAAATGACACCGCCACCAAGTAGATTGGTCACGTGGGCTCATACGGGCCACGTCAACAATTTGGACGGGAAAGATCATACGCACCGCCTCGCCATGTCGACGGACACCTCCAGAATTCGCTCCAAACTCGCAAAGCTGAACAGATCACTTGATGAGCTCGAGTCCCAGCTCGAACCGCTAATTGCCAAACCGCTCCCCGAAACCCTGCTCGCCCTCGACACCATCCAGCAGGCAAAGCTACAGGTCATCATCCCCTATGTCGTGTATGACCTTGTTTTTGGTGAGTGAGCTCGTAGCACCCTGGGAATGAACCATCGCTCACCGGGCGCTGACATCCTCCGTAGTGTATCTGAAGAGTCGTGGCGTAGATCCCAAGTCACATCGTGTCGTCGTCGAACTCGTCCGTACCGTCTCTTGGACATGCATCTCATCCTTTTTAATAAACGCGCCTCTAGGAACGCATCCGTCAGTACTTTGACAAGATCAAGCATGCAGAAGAGTCCAATGAAAAACGTATGATTCTGAGCTTTCCTTTTGTCTGCGTCTGACGTCATACGGACATGCACATCAGCCAAGCTTGGCATAGACAAGGGAGCTGCCACTCGGTTTATCAAACATGCCATTGCCCAGGCCAAGAATGCGCAATTGGTCAACGAACCGTCCGACGCCGTGCCATTGGCAAGCTCCAGTTCCAACAGCGAGCGTGTCCCGGCCAAGGTCACTAGCGAAATGGTGGCGCGCGCGGAATACGAGAAAGAACTCGAGGAACTGGCGAGTGAGGAAGAAGATAATCTCCAGGTGTTTGAAGAGTCGGCCAACGAAGACGAGGCAATGGATCCAGATGGTGCCTCGAAAGATATGAGCGCTGTGGTGCTGGATAAAGGCAAGGGACGAGCATCGGAAGAAGAACCTCCTTCGTCAAGGCGTAAAAAACCTCGTGTAGATCCATCCTCTGGTGGGTGTCGATACACCCTCTCCAGTATCGATCGATTTCTGACGATGTCCAGGATACGAAAATCCGCCTGCCTCAGGGTCGAAACCCCAGATAATCGATCACAGCAACCAAGCAAAACTTTCTGCGTCGGTGCGGTCAACATCGGACGATTCACGAGGGGTATCTGCCTCGGCGTTAGAAGACCGGGGAGCTCGAAAGGCTGCTAAGAAGGCCAGACGCAGGGCCAAAAATTTATGAAGCTCGCCGCCCCTATAGGGTACTTTGTCCTTCATGTCACACGTTATACATCAATTTTTACGAGATACGCAGACGTAGATCTTCCTACCCTGCCAGTCTGTTGTGTGTAAGTTGAAGAGCCGGATAGATTAGATAGAGGGCAATATCTTGGGCTAGGGGAAGTGCGGATGCGACCAAAAACAGAGAGGGCACAGAGTCGGAGGCGGGGCACTGCGCTAGATCCGGGTACGTTGAGAACATGACCGGATGACGGGCTGTGGGTGTGGTCGAGGAGGGGGAGGGGGAGGAGGAGGGGGGGGGAGCTTTAATGGATCGTCGGGCGAGTCACGGGCGACCTGGGAATGCATCATGGGGAGGGGTGGACCGAAGGAGAAGCGAGACAAGACGAGTGCCAGCGGGCGCGGTCGCTATCGCCAGTGGGTCGCTTGAGCACGCTGGAAAGACTCGGCTCGGGTCCACTCAAGGGGGCAGCGCGAGCAACATCGTCATGCCAACTCGCCGTCGTCCATGCACACTAGCTCATCATTCGACCAGGACGTGCGTGTCTACGTATACAGACGAGCACGATGAATGAATGAACCATAATTATACAATACAATGAGAGCGCATGATGCTCGCTTCATTGAGGCTACAGAAACGAATCACAAACTGTCGAAAAGAAACAGCGAGGCTAAACTGTGCGACTAGAGTTAATGATGTCCTTGACAATCTCCTTTATTTTTTCGAAACCCTCCTGCGAGAGGATGTCCAAATTCCATTCACCCTCCAAGAAATCTCGCGGCACGATGTACGTCTCACGAGGCCGGCCCTGGTATGGCGGTGTGACAACACGAGTGGCAGTGTCTCCACAATACACGCGGAGTGATGTGCCGAGCAGGCTTAAACCCCAGAGACGCGGAAGAGCGCAGGCGCGGAGCATACGTCCGAAGCGACGACGGAACTGTTCATCAGCTTCAAGACGAAATCCAGCGGCGTCGGCCCAGCTGTCGTCTTTGACTTCTGCGACAAGGACCGGTTGGTGGTCTGCATCGTATACGGCAAAAAAGACAATGAACTCGTCTGTCTCTTTCTTGAATTCTTCGCGTGGAGGATCGTGAGGGGCAACGATGAAGGTGAAAGACCCTGGTTCTACGAAGCAGTAGCTGAGGAGCCTGTCATAAGGTCCGTAGTAGCGGTTTTCCAACGGTTGATTCTTATTACGAAAGATCTCGAAGACCGTGAGCAGGCCTTCAGGCCAACCATCATCAGTGAGAAACGGCATACTATACTGTGATCAGTGGAAGTGGGCACTGCGAAATGGGAGACGTACACCTCGAGTGTTACAGCCGTTTTCAAAACAATGCGGAAAAAGTAGTACTAATCGATTCTACCTTGAGCAAGGCGCCGAGACGTGAAGCCAGCCAAACACGGGGCACCAGCTGTGTCCCCTGATGGATAACCTCAGTGAGGTGGCAACGAGAACACTAAAAAAATACATGCCGTACGACGAAAAACTATGGTACAGTTCTGGCAAGATCAACAAGTTAAGCTAGGGAAATGAGAAAGGACTCAACGACGCACCTGGCGAGACGGTGAAGGAGTTAAAGACGGGGGGACGCTCCCTGACGCTCTGACGTGTCTCGTCTAGGCGGAGAACAAAGATAGGAGGTGGCACGGGTGGCAGGCGTGGCGCGCGAAACAGCGCTGCGGACCCGATTAGCTTTGTGTAAACAAGTTAAAACCCAACAGATAACACCGCGGGAAGGACCCCGAGAGCGCATGAATGACATCGATGACCATCGGCATGTGCTATCTGCACTACCAGAGTCACCAGCCGATGAGTCGAAGCAAGAGCACACGTCTGCTGTCGCTCCGAGTGGGTTGAGAAGGTTTATGGCGGTACGACAGCGCAGCTCTCTCACTCAGGCACTCCCGGGGTCCTTCCTGCCGTGTTGTCCAAGGCGCGAATTTTGTACTCGCATCGTTTTGAAAACGGCTGTCATTTTTACGACATACGCAGACGTAGATTTTCCTGCCCTACCAGTCCGTAGTGTGTAAGTTGAGGGCAATCAGTAGACACGAGGTGCAAGTGCAGAACATCAATACTGAAGGATACAGTCCAAGATAAAAATACACACCACGATCGTCCATCACATCACTACACACCCGTCGCGACCACCGTCGTCACCAGGCGTATTACTTCCAGAATATATTCTGACGCTCGACCACAACTTCATCCTCCCGAACAACCTCCCATCCACTTCGGGCTCACTCGTCACTCCTGATGCGCTTCGTGTTTTCTTGTTCGCCTTCTTCTTTCGTTCTCTGACGTGCCGCACCGCGTCGATAGTTTTCCAGCCGTGAAATGACTTGATAACCACTCTCCTCTCGTCACATTCGTCTTGTCCGACCTTGAGATCCTCGCCATCCCTGCCGTCCAGATAACCCAATTTCCTCGCCTCCCACGAACGCCATCCCATGCGAGGTCGCGTGTCTGCTACCACGTCTTTGACAGAGCGCTCCCCGACAGAGTGACAGTCCACGACGACCAGTCCTGCGTCGTTGATACCCCGTTCACGGATCTTTCGAACAAACTCTTTGAGTGCTGCCCCCGATATAGACGTAC
>JBBPTT010000602.1:0-20215 GCA_038094175.1 Boletellus aff. lepidospora
ACCCTGGTCGCCACCATTGCCCTTTATGCAGGATTATTCCGTCGACCCAGACTTACTTAGAAAGAATCCCCTGCTAAGAACAGCAGAGGGAACGAAACCAGATCACCACATCGCGATCTAGGATAAGATTACCGGAAGACTCGGACCATGAAGAAGAGCAATACATTGCCAACTCCCCTGCCCCGCAACCACAGACAAGAAGAATCACTGGATATTCCCAAACCCCCCCCCAATCCCTTTCCACCGCCAAGGAGGCTTCACCGATTATCGCAGATATCTCCGGCACCGCCAATCATCTCCATCTCCCAGGAACAAGAGGAACATACCGGATTCTCTACCCCAAGAGAACCATCCCCTATTGAGTTATCTCCTCCAATCCCTACCGATATGACTCATCAACCAACTGCGTCAGCACCGGCTGTACCAGCCACGACTACGGCGGTAGCCTTACCCACTCCAAAAAAGTCGGAAATCAGGGCGGGATGCCCAGAATCTTTTAGTGGAAAGGCAGAAGATGCAAAAAGGTGGTTCCGAGCAATGAAGGCATACTTCATGTTAAATCATGAAGTCTACGACGAGTTAGCACAGATCGTCATCCTTCTCAACAACATGAAAACTGGGATGGCAGCAACTTTTGCGGAGGCGTGGTATCAAAAGTTGGACGATGTAGTGCAAGGAAAGATCAACGTCACCTTCAATGAATTGGAGAAAGATTTCTTCACAACCTTCTCCCCAGGCGATGCCCAAGCCAATGCACGATTCAGACTTTACACTTTGAAACAGGAACAGGGGACTTTCCCCAACTTTAGGGCTCAGTTCGAATTACTGGTAGCCAACGCGGGCATGGCACATCAAGACACAATCTTGATAGATCTACTCAGGGTAGCCATAAACGCGGATATTGTAAACCTAATGATGGCAGTGGACCCAGCCCCAGAGAAATGGGTAAAATGGATGGAAAAAGCTGCTCAATTTGACCAAATCAAGACCAGAACTCAGCTTCTAAGATCAGGGCAAGGACAACCAAATGCGTCAGGATCTTCCCACAGATCCCACAGAGATCCATATGCGATGGATGTAGATGCAATCCGACTATCTCCAACAGAACAAGCCGAACATTTCCGAAACAACAAATGCTTCATCTGTCATAAAGTCGGTTGCTCAACCAGAAACCATAGGTGGGAGGGAAGTTCTTCCAGAGGAAGGAGCTTCGGACAAGCCAACAGGCGAGTAACATTCCCAAACAAGCAGACATCCACTACTCGAATGGTACAGGCTGAAAACCCGGTAGACAAGTTCTTCAACAAGCATAACAAAGTAACTCCTGAAGAAGCAGCCAAAGTGCTGAACCTATGCTTCGATAAAGAAGAAGAAGACTGCGCCCCGACCGATAAAGAGGACTTGGGTTTTTAAAGGGGAAAGGTGTTTCAGCGTCACCAATCCCCATTACCACTATTCCTGTACTTGTATCACCAATCACAGATTGAGCAATCCAAATCTCTACTCTCTTGAAGGAGGAAAAAACAGGAAAAATCGCTGAAATATCCGCATTGGTGGATAGTGGAGCAAGTAATTGCTTCATAAGCAAAGATCTGGTAGAACAACTCGGGTTGGAAACCAGAAGATTGAAAACACCCATAAAAGCCACCAATGCAGATGGAACGGAAAACGAAAATGGGCTAATACGGAGGAAAGTTACACTTTCACTTAACATGGAAAACCTACTCTTAAAAAAACAGGACTTCCTTATCATTAATTGTGGAAAGGAGGAAGTAATTCTTGGAATGACCTGGTTGTGAATGTTACAGTTTTTCCTCTTTCTCTCCTTTGATAAGATCCTTGTTGCTTAACCAAGCCGCTAGACATTGGATGTCTACTTCGCCACTACCTATGCTACCTCTTCACATCGTCACCTCTTCACATCGTCACCTCTTCACATCGTCACCTCTTCACGCCGTCACACCTTCACCATCTCACAACGATGGTAGTCACGCATAGCCCCGCAGCCACCATCTTTTGATCCTCTGATGCTGCGCATTGATCCATCAGTTACCTTAGTGACCTGTGACTCATTCTGACTCACTGCGGCTGTACGCACAGCTTATCCTTGTACTATATAGTCAACCTCGGATCGTATCATGTTCCCTAGCTAGTTCTACGCAATCTACGTGTAGTTATCTGGCCTCCTCGAGACTGCTTGTCGCAGTAAGAGAGAACCTCCTCGCGTGTCTTCGCACTACACTTGAGAGTGCGCTCGACTAGTTGCTTTCATTGGTTCTGGACTTGAGGTCGAACCTTTGACCTTGCTGGATAATTCCACGCAAGCGTAACAGTGAATGGTCAACCCAGAAATAGATTGGGCAACTGGAAACATCACCCTTCCCACATCAATAAATTCTAATTGACACTCTAGCGACTTGATCGAACAAAGATATCTCCTGAGGTATCTAGCACTGGATCCTGACACCCATATCCACCAAGAAGAAATTCGGAAAATAACATACTCTACCGAGATTGCACAAGCAGAAATGGCTAACAAGAAGGAAACCATCTTACCCCCAGAGTTCGAAAAGTTCCGACACATATTTGAGGAACCTCCATTAGGCAAACTCCCCCCATCCAGAAAATACAATCACCATATCGACCTCAAAGATACCTTTGTACCGAAAGTAGCCAAAATCTATCCACTGAACTCTAAAGAATTGGAAGCTTGTAAGACATTTGTTGATGAAAACCTAAAGAAAGGAACCATCGTACCATCACAATCACCTCAAGCCTCACCCTTCTTCTTCATACCAAAGAAAGATGGAGGACTTCGTCCTTGTCAAGACTATCGATACCTAAACGAGCACACCATCAAAAATGCCTACCCATTACCGCGCATTTCTGAACTAGTTGATCAACTAAAGGACGCCACCATTTTCACCAAGATGGATATTCGATGGGGATATAATAACGTATTAATCCACCCACCCGACAGATGGAAAGCCGCCTTCATCACACCCATTGGATTGTTTGAACCAACAGTCATGTTCTTTGGACAAAGCAATTCCCCAGCTACGTTCCAAGCCCTCATGAATCACGTGTTCGCTGATATGATTGCTGAAGGATGGCTAAGCATATATATGGATGATCTAATCATTGCATCCAAGCAACCAGGGGAACATACCGAAAGGACTCAAAGAGTTCTTCAGCGAATGATGGTCAACGATTTATTCCTTAAGCTAAGCAAATGCTCTTTCAATGTCACAGAAGTCGATTACCTAGGGATGATAGTCCGACCAGGTGAAATCACTCTCGATCCAGGAAAACTCAAAGCCATCGAGAATTGGAATAGTCCAACCTCAGTAAAACAAATCCGCTCTTTCATTGGATTTTGCAACTTTTATAGAAAGTTCATCCCTGATTTCTCCAGAATCAGTCGACCCCTCCACGAACTCACAAAAAAAGGAGTAAATTGGGACTGGTCACCTAAATGTGAAGAAGCTTTTAGAACCCTGCAAAAAGCTTTTATGTCCAGACCAGTCCTCAAAATGCCAGATTCCACCAAACCCTTCGTGGTCATGACCGACGCCTCTCTCACCACTTCAGGAGCTGTCCTGATGCAAGCTGATGGAAACGGAGATCTTCACTCCTGTGCATATTTCTCCAGAACGTTCTTGCCCGAAGAACGAAATTACGACATCTATGATCGGGAGCTGCTGGCAGTCATACGAGCATTGGAAGAGTGGAGACATTACCTGTCCGGGACAGAACATCAGGTGATGATCCAAACTGATCATAAGAATCTGGCATACTTTAAACAACCCCATAAACTATCCAGACGACAGGCAAGATGGATGCTATTCCTCCAAGATTTCGACATCCGCTATCAGAATCTCCCTGGCAACAAAATGGCCCCTGCCGACACCTTATCATGGAAGGAAGAAATAGATACCACTAGCGACAATCAAGATGTTATCCTTCTTCCAGATGATCATTTCATCAACCTTATCGATCTCGCAATTCGAGAAAAAGTGATCCTCTCTACCAAGGACGACCCATTGGAAAAGAATGCCATCACAGCAGCCCAGATGGGCTCTTCACTTTTTCCTAGGGCAACTGCAAGCGATTGGCGATGGGAGGATGGGATGTTGTATTTCAAGGGACATCTTTTCATTCCTGAATCACAACAACAAACATTGGTCACTCAGATACACGAATCCCCTGCTGGGGGACACGGGGGATATTTCCGAACCCTATCCCTACTCCAATGGGACTATTGGTGGCCGGGACTATCGACATTCGTGCAGAGATTTATCCTTGGATGTGCTGTCTGCCAGGCAAATAAAGTCAATACTCACCCCACCGTACCACCACCGGTTCCCAATCCCATGGAGGCAGACTGGCCATTTCAGAATATCTCCATGGATTTAATCACGGACCTACCGATCTCTGCTAATTTCGATTCGATATTGGTTGTGGTCGACCATGGCCTCACAAAGGGGGTAATTTCCTCCCTTGTAACAAAACCATCGATGCAGCAGGAATAGCCAAACTCTTTTTCAGAAATGTTTTCCCTAGGTTTGGACTTCACAACCGAGTCATATCAGATAGAGGCCCCCAATTCGCATCCACATTCGCCAGGGAACTCACCCGGCTATTACAATATGACTTAGCCCTGTCAACAGCCTATCATCCTCAAACGGATGGGGAGACAGAACGTGTCAACCAAGAACTGGAAACCTATCTCAGGATCTTTTGTGACGGAAACCCTGCTAAGTGGCACGATCTTCTCCCAATGGCTGAATTCGCTCATAATTCTGCCACCCATTCGGTTACCAAACAAACCCCCTTCGCACTCATGATGGGATATGAACCCAGAGCCTACCCTGCTATCGGGAAAACATTCCTCCCCACCCTCGAATCTCGAATGACCATCCTCGACAATGCGCGGAAAGAAGCCAAAGCAGCCCATGTTACCGCCCAGTTACGACAAAAAGAAAGGACCAGATCAAAATACAGACCGTTCAAAGTAGGAGATAAGGTCTGGCTAGAAGGAAAGAACCTTCGCATCCCTTATCCATCTAGGAAACTTGCCTCTAGACAAGAAGGCCCCTTCGAGATCGAAAAAGTAATCTCTCAGGTCTCTTTCCAACTCCGACTCCCCTCATCCTGGAAGATTCATCCAGTATTTCATGCTTCTCTCCTCACTCCCTACATGGAAACAGAGGAACATGGCCTGAATTTTCTCCGCCCTCCACCACAAACGATAAAAGGAGAAGAAGAATACGAGGTGGAACAAATCCTAGCCCATCACGAAACTTTCGGACAAAGACGCTATTTAGTCAAATGGAAAGGATATTCTTCGGCCGAAAATACATGGGAACCTGCCATTAATCTAGCCAATGCAAGAAAAGTACTCCGAGATTATCAAGCAAGACATTTGGAGGCATTTCTGCACTAGGAACCCGAATTCTCCCGAATTGATGACCCTGATTCCGCAGTCCCGGTTTGATACAACTCCCTGGTCCATGCACTGCCAACGTTTTCTATAAAAAGCCATCTCGGGCGTCGAAGTCCCTCAGCATTACAGCTCTTGCCACCATCACCGCCCATCTCTCTTACCCAGCATCATTATGCAATTTTCTATCGACTTCTACGAGGTTCTCCTCATCGCCGCCACCCTCCTACTAGTTTATATAGTCCACTTGCTCCATGACCTTGCAGAGAAAGCGAGGTTCTGGGCGGTCGAAGTACATGTCTGGGACAAGGCCCTCCTCTACCTGTCATGGGGTGACGGGTCTATAGAAGCAGGGCAAGAACGATAGTGGGTGGGGACCCCCACACTGGGGACCAGGATCAAAATAGGCACTGATCACACCAACACAGCCACCAACGATGGGTGGTGATGCCACAGGAGAGAAATTGGAGGGCAGTGACAGGACCGGAAGTGGAACATCTGGTGGACTCCCTGATGTTAAATAGCAGATGGGCGGACCCGGAGTAACTGTACAAAATATTCCCCCTTCCAACCATGACCCACCCAATTAACCTCATCCCCACTCCCACCACTTTGACTGATCCCCTCGAAACGTATCAACAAGATAATCGAGAGGAACTCGCTTACGCCGAAATCTATTGTTTCCATTGACTATCCAAGCCGCATCTGTGGAAGGCCTTGGAAAAAGTCTTTCAAGATGTTCATCTAGTCTTGCTTCTCAACACCTTACCGGAGTTCAACCATCATGAGTTCCTCCCCCTCCTCCTTAACCTTTACCATCGCTACCACGCGTTCGCATTACATACAGAACACCTGCCAACCGACTCTATGGTAGCCGCTCCATTTGCTCTCTCTCGAGTCGCCCTATTTCGAATGAGAGACTATATCTTGGAGCTGATTGTTAGACACGGTATTATCACCTTCATTCACCAACTCCCGGCTCAACCCATGCACGCGTTTATGTGGCCCATTCTGCAATCTCTCTCTAGACCGCAGATACAGGACTTTCTTGGTCCGGGATTCATCACTCATCTGCTCACCTTGGGAAGGCTCAGGGGCAATGATGCAGGCAAACCCCCATTTACTCATCCCGATCCCGTCGTGGCTACCCTGCCCAGCTCACGCCCTTCCACCACAATGTCTGAGGATGTGGCAGCAAGCAAATTCACCCCTGTCCATGTCAGAACTGGAACCCCTTTCCCAGGAAATGAAGATCCTCTCCCCATTCCACCTCCCTGCACTCGAACTGGACATCGACAAGCAGCTGCACATAGAAACGCAGACAACCACCTCCTCCAACCCCTCATTAACTCCCTCATCGACTTCATTGCTCAACTCCCTGCTGGATCGACTCGCACCGCCCACTGCTACACCTGTGGGAACAGCGGACATTATCGCCCAAATTGCCCAGAATACACCTGCCCCATTTGCAGGGTATCGGCACCCGGTCACGCTCAATACAACTGTCCAGAACGTCGTTGCTGAATCTGTCATAGTGTGGCGCACGCTGTGGAAGCTTGCCCACAGAATAGGGATACCCCTTCCCCTCCCAATGGAAGTACGGCCTAATTCCACATGGTGTATCCCTAGGGAAGTATGGAATTCGGAGGCAGGGCCTCCAGTGTACTTCGGAGGTATTGTTACAAGAAACGCTACTCCCTTTCACCGGCAGATACGCAGAGCTACCTTGATGAGTTTTTCCCCTCCTTCTATCTATGCGTTTGATACTGTGTCATCATCTGATAGTCATCTTCCGACAGGTTCAACCACCGTCGCTATGCCCCCCACTTTTCCCCTTGATCTTGATGCACCCATTACCATTATGGACCCTTTTCTTCCCAGGTGATTCTCTTGCATCACCTCGTGTTCCCCCCATTCCCAGATGCTGTACTTGGGTAGTAATCTTGGATGACTCCTCATCGGCCGATTCTTAGTCAAACCCCATCTCCTAGCAGTATATAAGAAGCCTCAGGCATGTACCACTATTCCTTAGCTAGTTCTACGCAATCTACGTGTAGTTTTCTGGCCACCACGAGACTGCTCTTCACAGTTAGTGAGATCCTCCAAGTGTCTTCGCACTACACTTTTGAGTGTGCACTTCACTAGTTGCTTTCATCGGTTCTGGACTTGTTGTCGAACCTTTGACCTTGCTGGATAACTCCACACAAGTGTAACAGATCTCTCTAACTGTGACGAGCAGTCTTGAGGAGGCCAGAAAACTACACGTAGATTGCGTAGAACTAGCTAAGGAATAATAGTACATGGCATGGGGATTTATATACGATCTGGTATTGACGTATGACTAAGAATCAGCCAAGTTGGAGTCATCAGAAGTTACTACATGAGAATCGATATAAGGGAGTAAGGGAACACAAGGTGATATGAGAGAATCACTGGAGGAGAATATGTCCATAAGTGGTATGGGCACATCAAGAGATCAGGAAAAGATAGGAGGCATGGGGATTGGATATGATCCAATAGGAAAATGACTGTCATAGGAAGATACAAGAGTTGAAGCATAGAACAAAGGAGAAGAAAAACTCAGCAAAGATATTCCTCGTCACATAGGTTGGCCCATTGTAACATTTCTTGTAACATCTACCAATGCTAGAGGGGGACTTGTGTGAGTCACAGTTGGGTCTGCAATGGCCAACATGCCTGATTGGATATTCATAGCAACCTCTCTCAACGAGAAGCTGTCAAATGCAGGTGCAGAACAGTTCTTCAGGTTCAAAAAGTATGTTCTATGGTTACCTGCAACAGTTGCACCAACTGCTCAATGATATCTAGGCAGATCAAGAATCTAGACAAGAAGATTTGGGTGATGACGGTGGAGCAACTGAGGACAAATGGGACAGTACTCTTGAGAATAATGTGTAGAAATTGTTTTGTACATCATTTAGTAGTGCAATATGTCAAGCCGCGGCTAGGCCTTAAGCCGGGGCTTTTGAGCCTGGCCAGGCCGTCTCTGGGGGCTTTGAGGGCTTAGGGCTGGGCCCACGATTTTGTGAGGCCGCTACCCCCTAAAGCCGAGCCCAAGCCGGGGCTTTTGGGCCGGGCCGGGCCGCAGCATCACTACCCCAGATACATATTCCAAATGGACATTACATGCCATTGCCATTGTTTAAAGCTGCGAACGATAAGAGGCTGCAAGCTATCCTTATCCGTCGCATGTGTTCGAAAGGCTGAAAGTCACGCAACTTACTTTTATCTCCGTGCAATAGTCAAGCCAACGAAATGGTACTATCCATCGAGCAGACTCGGACAAACCGAGCTATCGACAACAACAGCCCTCCAGGTGGATGATTTTAGCGCCACGAGGAGAGCAGCCAGGTGGCGTAGTACCACATTACACTGCACGCCAGCCCCAGGAGGTATGTTCAAAATCCGACGATGGGGACCAGCCAATCCGGTTGCTCAAAGCCCTGGCCACAAAATCCAGTACACACCACCTTCTAGATATGTCCACTCCGCGATCAGGGGTATACCAACACACGGGTATGCGATAAACGACCATACATCCTCCTACCATAAACGTCGAACTTTCAGTCAGGACCACAAGCGAGACAGCGAGAGAGCTATCTCGATAAACTGCGAAACATTATTTACGACTACACGCCAATTAAAGAATGAAAGGCTGACAAGGAGAGAACAGAACCACGTATGGTAAGCATAGCGGATTCCGACAATCTGATGGGTGGCACCCATCCCGGGGTTGCTGAACATCAGAGTTGAGCCCGGATTTATAATCTGGTAGTCTACTCCTGCACCGTGGAATAGCTTTGCCTTGGCGGGCATGCCATCGTTTATGTTGGCCACACAGCTTGGTGTGAGGTAAACGCCATCGATCAGACGGCTATCTTTGTGGATAGTTTGGCTAGCGACAGGAGTTCGGTGTTGCCAAATCATCAGGGCTATGCCTGTACAAAATTAACCCTGCTCACCTGGGAATATAGTGGAAATAAATAAAAGTGTGATAGTAGCCAGGAAGTGACTGCTAGAGCTAGCTGCGAATTTCACCCCGGTGAGGAACTTGGCTCGGCTTGAGGCCAAGGTGAAGAACATGCGATCGCGCGAGGAGCCGAGCCACGGCATGGGTTTAGACTCTCATGTTTTTCTGTGCTACGACATGTCATGGCGGGGTCGTCGGTGAGAGTGTTGTCGCCAGAAACGCTAACGAAGATGTCCAGATTCATTGTGGTGAACTGGACGATTCTGTCTGGAGGACTGGGCCGGTCAGGAATGGGCAAACTTGTGTTTGCGTCAGACGCGGCGTCGCTTCGGCGGAGCATCCGATAGACCAGTACAGTAATAAATAGGGAATTGCACACCAGAAGGGAGCATGCGACCTGTCAGATAGTGTGAGAATCTGGGATTTGATACAATGGGATCACGCACTTGAATATCAACGGCCAGAGCGACGAAGGGAAAAATATCGAGTAGCTGACACACAGCCCGGAAAAGAGACAGGATAGTGATAAGAATACTGGAGGAAAATGCGGCAATGATCAACCGTCGCTCCAAGCGCCACGATTTTATGGAACGCAAAGAGTGGACTGGAAGAATAACTAGCAGACAGTCAGACGAAATATCCGCTGTATTCGCAAGTTAAAACGTGGCAACCGACACCGGGAAGGACGTACCGACTAAATCAAATATTGCTAGCGAACGTGCTGCTACCCTGTCTTGTCCGGCCGAAGTGGAGTGAAGGCGCTCCGTCACGTACATTGTTGTTGACGAACACCACATGAGAACAAACAGACTAGCAATAAGAATTATGACGCGACGCAAGTTCCGTGGTGGTGACATGATGCGTAAGATGGACAATAAGAGACTGAGTCTGACCGACCTGCAAACAGTGTTGGGAGAGCTTCCAAAGAGATGGTGCAGATGACAAACCAGACCACGCCACGATACGTGAGTGCATGTATCCAGGACGAGATTACGGACGGTTGGCCAACTGGATGTGTCATTCGGATGACCGGCCGATCAAAGGGGTGACGGTCTTACCAAGCTCGAAATCCAGCCAAGAGGTGACTAGGCAAACGACGCTGCCTATGAATGCGAGGATTGCACATGCGTCCTCCCACCAGAGCCCGTGTGTCACAAAGCGACGGACCACTCTATAGACTGTCAACGCTAGGGCTACGGCAGTGAGAGTGCTCGTGAGGACTGCCCGTTTGATGAGCATGATGCATGTGGCTCGATGCGCTCGCTCACTTTCGAAACTCCTCATTAGAGAATGGGCTACGAGGACTGTCATGGGGTTGCTGGAATGCAAGGGCGGACGGATGGCGACACCAACGTGCATACCTCGACCTTTTCAATGGAGCGAGCCCCGTGGTGGCCCCACGCCATCCAGTGTGTACATGGCCCATCATGAGAACAAGGACTGCCGATCGAGCGTTGATCATGGCTCAGCATGAGAACCGCGTGGCCAGAGCTTGGGAGCGTTGGCCAACGAATGCTCGCGGAGCTCATCACGTTTACATAACGGCGGCCACGCCAAATATATGGACAACACGTGCTGGCTTTCCGACGGAAGGACGGGCGTCGGGTGGATGACTAGGGCTACAGTGAAGAGGACAGGGCTACAGTGTATGATAAGTGGTAAACGATTGCTACATGCTCGATTGGCTACACAAAACTGGACAGGAGAGTCGACGGTCGGACAATAAATAGCCATTGCGGGGAGCGCCTGTTGCAAGCAAGAGGTCCAAGTAAAGTGGGGGGTATCCTCAACGCAAGATGTGAAAAAAGAAAGGCGGAACGCGATCTAGTCGTCGAGCAAGAAGTCCCAGTTGATGCCACGACGCATCCCCATCGGTCTCTTTGCACAACCAAACATGCGCTTTAGGGTCTCCTTGCGGGAGTTTTCGGGTGCGTTCGTGAGAACGTCCCACATGCGGAATGACACGACACCCATGGTGTAGACGACCACCTCGTCCATGTCCCACTGGTCGCAAGCGTCTCCGTTGAAACAGACGTTATCCTTGATGCGATTCACGAAGCCCGGAGAGTACGACGACCGAGCCAAGCACCGGATGCGGCCCTTGAAGTCCGAGGGAAGCCAGATGGTCACGTTGGACGCGTCCGCCCGGACCTCGAGGTAAATTTTGCATCGAAGGACGGGTCGACACTGGACGCCCACGTGAGGCCCGCAGGAAGAAGAGCATGCGAGGGGGACTTACAATTTTCAGTTTGATGGGTGCGGAGGTGGCAGCAACGAACATGTTCAGGCGCTGGTCCACGGGCTGCGCTCTTGCGCGATAGTGGGGTATGACGAGGGACATGTCGATCGGGTGATCTGTGTCGAGGACAAAGTCCCAGTCGCTGTTTGCATGGTAGTGGACCTTGTGTGTGCCACTGGGCCCAGGATGCTACCCACACACGGTCAGTCCAACGCAGCATGGGCATGGAACCGCACGTACGAGCGTGTCCAGTTTCTCGCGGGAGGAGGTGCTCTGTGGATCGGATGAGTGCGGGCCTGAGACGGGGGAGATCCACTGACCTCGGTGGACGAGCAATAGCTTGCCATCGCTGCGGGCGGCGTGGAGGGAGCGGGCGTGGCATGGGGTTATAAGGTGCGTCAGGACATCTCCCCTTGTGCCCCGAAAGGCAAGCGTTGTATTTCCCACCACGTGGCCGGTCACAAAAAGAAGAGCACGTGCCTTCCGTCTCAGCACAAGCGAGCCCGCGCCGCGTCCTCGGCTACGCGCAGCCGAAGATCCGGCGCACGTGGCGTGCCCACGCGAAAGCCACCCAGACCTCCCCGTCCTCGCCACGGCAACGTGCAAGTACAACAGCAGATCTCGAAACCGAACTCGTGTGCGTGTGTGCATTTCCGACTCCCCCCCGCCCAGCGGAACACAGGCCGGGCATCAGCTCACCGCAGCGGCGCCGTCTGCATCGGACAGACTGTCATTTTGCAGGCGATCGCGTGGCAGTGGCAGGTGCTCGCCAACTCGAAGCTCGTCTAGAAAATGAAAATGAACGCACGACAGGATCGTGTCTTCGGGAAACGAATTGCTCCGTGATGGTCATCGTGAAACCCGAGACGAGGAGCCGACTCAGCGCGCGGCCGCCCACAGCCCAACACACCTCGCGAGATGTCCGGCGCAAACTCGGGTTACCAAGGCACTCGATGGGGGTGGGCATTCGCTTAAGTAAAGCAACGCCCGCTCGGCTAGGCTGTGCGCACTGAGCGCCACACCGCGGAATGACTCATCGTCGATGAGTCGTCCCCACTCCCAGTGGCATCCAAAACGAACCTCACCCCGACGACCCGAGTACTGCCAGTAGTGGGCAGGCATGCGCTCACTCGGCAGTCGACTAAGCGACGCCAAAACAGTGCAAACCGGCGGGTGCCACCCGCCTGACCGATGCCTGACATGCTGTGGTAGAGTCAGCCGTGGCGCTGATATTGAGATTGAATGTTGGATAGCAGATTTCAGACACAGGCGAAAATAGGTTTCGCCGATGCCACTCGCTACCCGCCGGGTGGCCCGCATGCCATTGGGCCATTGTGCCAAAGTCGCAACAATGCATCGCTTATCTGAGTATGGAGATGGACACCTAGCCTAGGGGTGTCTTCCTTGTCCCCCCTCGGGCGCGTCACCTGCCGTCGCTGGGCGGTATCGCCTTTGGCGCGCCTCTGCAGTGAGTCGGCTAAATTCCTCTTGGTGTAAAGCCTTGATGGCTTGTCAACCACTCAGAGTCTCAGGAATCCAGGAACCAAACTCACTGCATGAACGGAAACGTCGTCGACGACGTACTTTTCCCCTCTTTGTCCCTCCTCCCATGTCCTTAATTCAAGACGCAGCTCGGACAGGGTCTTGCGACCCGCACTCTTGTCGAGGTTTGCATTATACATCATTACCCATCTGAATCAAGGCTGAGCATGGACAACGCCTTGTACACACAAACGGCCTACCTTCTGTGTCTCGCAATTCGCGTGCTTCGATCCCCGTTCACAGGCAGTTGTTGGGAGGACAAAAGGTCCTTAAGGGCCTTGTCCTTCAAGACGTCGTAAGAGACCTTTGGCAACCGTTCCGTCGCGTCATCTACATTACTTCACGTCAGACGCAACGTTGAGTCTCAGCTCGAGTGCCAAGGGCCCCCAATTACCTCGTAAACTTGGTTTTCCCTTTCTTTGACTTGCTCCCAAGTATCTTTGACCACTGCTTCGTCGCGTTTGGTTTCGAATCGTCACCTCTTTTCGAGGACAGTCTTTGACCACAGTCCGGACCGTCCATGTGCATGTTGATGACCTGGTATTCGACCGAGTCACCACATATAGGACATTCTACGTGCGCATCGGCTGCACGAGCAACATGGATGAGGAATCAAAAAGGGAGAAACACAGGCAGACTCACGTTCTATGGTCTCGAGTTCCTCTTCTCTTGGATCCGACGATGGCTCTAGATGCGTCCGCCGCCGAGAGGCTTTCCTCGCGCTCTTTGCTTGAAGCGGTGACGGCTCTCCAGCATCAGACGCGTTTGAGTTCGAAGGCCCCGCTACGCATACAACGTCAGAGTCTGAGCTCTGCGAGACTGCAGAGTGTCTGCGTTTACGGCCGTTCTGGGCAGGCGTCCGAAAACGACGCGGAGTTTTGGTTGCGTCATTGCTCGAGCCATGCTCGGAAACCGCGTTGGGCTGTTCCTGTCGAGAGAGATCGAGCACGGTCGAGCTAGGCGGGGCGCATCGATAAGCAGGAAACGGTCGAGTGATAAATGACTTCGTACCGAGCTGCTTTCCAAGCAGAGATGACCCCTTCGAGGACCGGGTTTACCCTGAACTGTGCCTCTGAAGCAGGTTTTCGACAACTTGGACATTCAGGTTCTCTCGCGAGATGTTCGCGTATGCACTGTCAGGGTGGCTCTCAGCATCGTCACATCGGAGCAGACGTCGATGTCGCGCACCAACGAACAAAAGCAGTGACCACATGCAAGTGATATGGGTGCGTCGAAGAATTCACCGCATATCGTGCACCGAAAGCTGGCGTCCAGCTGACGCAGGTGGGTCGCTGAAAAGTCGGTCGGGTCTGGGATGTCCTGCGCGAGGAGGAGCTGTACAACGTTCGTGGGCATCGCGGCGAGACGGGACAAAGACGTGCGTGCTACGTGACATCGTGACTCGACGCGATGCGTCACGCGAACCCGGAACGAATGAAATTGAGATGCGGTGATGGTACAATGCCAGGGCAAAAACAAGTCCACAAGGTGTGTTTATACATTTCCCTCAAACTCATATTGGTCTTCCGTCGCAGCAACTCCACGAAGTAGGGGATCCAGCGATGCCAGCTCGTCCTTGATGCCGTTCCGCGCGACCGCATCAAGCTCTTTCAACAGAATGGATGTTATTTTCTGTGGGGAATCACCGTCGGTGCTAGCAAAACGGAGGTCGTCGGACTCACTTTAAACTTTGCATCCACCTTCAACAGGGCATCGCCCAACCCCGCTGTCCAGCTAGGCGGGGGACTCCCTAGTCCGCTCCCATAATTCTGGCCGGGTGCTTGAACATTCGCAATTCCCCACAGACTACCATCGCTCTCCTCCAGGGGCTTTGGCGTCAGGTCTTGACCCGAGAATAAATATGAAACCCCCGGATGTGGTGCGAGTAGCCCTAGAGGTCCCATCATATGCTGTCCAGAATTCGAGAATGCGGAAGGACCGAGAATGCGGGATATCTTATTGTACACCTCCGAGATCACGTCGAGAAGAGATAGCAATGTCTGGTGGTAATCCAAGGAAAAGGGCTGTTGGAAATCAGTTCGATGCAAGTCGTGCGCCGAGGTTCGACCTACTATATGGGGTGAGACGAGGTAAGAAGTTTCTGATGCATCCGAATACGGAGCAGTATATTCGGCAAAGCCGCCTGCAGCTTGTCGTTTTCCTGCTTTGGATCGAAATAATCGCTAAGCACAAAGTTAGGATGACACTATCGCGATACAGTATTGTGTCGTACATATTTTAGCTTGTCGGGTTCTTCTTTGGCTTGATCATATTCATTCATGGTATTGAGTAGACCACGGAGGTAGTCGTGCGCTTGGGGGATATCCAGCAGGTTGGAAAGAGACATTGCGAGGATGGCAAAGCGATGCGTCCTATGACATTTGCCGCGCGACGGTCAGAAAATCTGCAGGTGAGCAACTGCCAAACACACCGTTTCTTCATGGCAATGTTGCTGAACACCCTATCGAGTTCGCTGCGAGACATCATGATCGTGTGGAACCAGTGACTCCGGCTGGAGATGGCCTCAGCAGACACGACGTGTCCGAGGCAGAAGCACGTACCCTTCGTGTACGTTGCGCATGTATGTCAGGGTGATTATCCGTTTCTGTACCAGATCCCGGAGATATTCGACGGAAGTCCCCTGAGCGACGGCGGGTGCGCCATTTGCAACCAGCGTGGCTGTCGAGGACAACGTGTCTGAGTGCACAGACTGCCCGTCCCATTCTCTCCCCGGGGTGGCGCTCGCAGTTGGTGTTTGGAGCGCCGCCGCATAGGCTGCGCCGGTGACAGAGGAGATGCTGGTGGTGGGGGCTGCGCCGTTGGCTGGCGGCTTGAAGGACAGCAAGTTCTGGGCCGAGCTCTTTCTGCGCATGGCTGGACGTGGGGCGTCGGACATGGGCGGGCTTGGGAGCGGGGTGGCAGCCTGGAAACCAGAGCCAGCCATATGGGACCTTGCGAGTGGGAACGAAACTGAGGTCGCTTCAGGGAGATCCAGATAATGACCTAATCAGGTCATGTTAGAAACGTTGCCTCTGAACTTGCTTTCTGCTGATCTACCACGACCCATCAGCCGACCGAATGGCGTCCGACGTTGCGAAGCAGTTCGCAGAATACTACTACAATGCGTTTGACTCTGATCGCACCCAACTGGCGCCCTTATATGTAGGTTTTTGAACGAGAACAACGCGATCCGAGCTGATTCGACCGCTGTGCAGCGTGCAGCGTCAATGCTCACGTTCGAGCAAGTCGAAATCTTGGGGACAGAAGCCATCATCCAGAAGCTCACAGTATGCGTTCGCTTTTCGGGTTTTCTGTCGGCGCTGATCATTCTCCAGTCGTTGCCTTTCACCAAGGTGAAACACAAAATATCGACCATTGACGCACAGCCTTCCATATCTCCCGGAGCGTTGATCGTCAACGTCACTGGCCACTTGTTGGTACGTCGGCCTCTCTAGCTTCTGACCCAGCTCACTGCGAAACAGGTTGATGATGAAAGTAATCCTCTCGGCTTCAGTCAACTATTCCAACTGGTTCCTGAGGGTGGCAGTTATTACGTGTATGTTCCTCACTTTGATTCTAAGCGTATACCAAGGTAACTCGTGCATTTTGTCAGCCATAATGACATCTTCCGTTTCAACCTCGCCTAATCTGGTCCACCACGGTAGAACGGAGAGGAATTAGGAGATCGTAAAGAGGTGGTCGCGCGCGGGTGTATCGTATTCCCGATAATAGATGGTTGCGAGTCTATTGTTTGGGTCTGAGTTCCCTGAGGCTGGTCTTCCACAGGCTTGACGCTTGTGGGCGCGTCAGGCTTGGCTTCAAGTCGGCTACCGCCACCATCGCAACAATCATTCTGCTACTATACGACACAGAGCCATCTGTCAATACATGACCTCACAAGATTACATGCGGAGGCGTCGGCTTCATTATGCTCATGAGACATTTAAACGTGCTGTATCTCACTCGCACAATTCCTTCCAGTAGCCTAAGTGCGGTGGTCAACCCCTGGTGGCGAGCAAAGAGAACAAGGGCCGCTCACTCGGGACGACCTGGCTTTCCTGGATAGCTGCTTCGGAAGGAGCTTCTGCCAAGACAGCACCGAATTCGCTGAACAATGGTGCGATCAGTAACGATGAGAACTCCTGCCTCATCCACATTCATAGCGACGTACTGCTGTAAGTGAAAGTCCATGTGACTAACACATACGTTGAATTCAGTGAGTGAGAAACTTTGTATAGCCCAACCAACTTGCCAGTGTACCATCCATGGACCAGGGTTGTCGGTAACAAAGCGAATTGTCACGTTGTCCCGGTGTGCCTGGGTCCCAATGGAAACGGTGTCCCTCCTGACGGGGTTCACAAAGTTGAAGGTTTGGCTGCCACCAGGTGCTCTGACGACGTCAAAAATGTGCTATAGGTGCAACCACATGACCGATTTTGTGACAGAGTCCTGGATACCACAGTTAAAATCACTCACACCATGAAGATGAAGAACATGCTGTCAAGTGAACCCTCTATAAGTAAATGAAATCGAGGGGCTGTGGTCGACACTCACGGGTCCACCAAGCGCACCACCATTCGTGAGTTCCGTAGCCGGAACATTTATTTCGACCACTTTACCACGTGGAAGGACATAGACGCTGCCGTTTGGAAGTAGCCGGGACGGGTCCCGAGCACCCCTCAGGATTTGCAGCAGTACTGGCAATGGTGGGTGCACAAAGGACACACCGTTAATTGTATAGCGGTTATCCTTGATGCCAGGCACGAGGTTGATGTTCACATCTGCTTTGCCTGGCTCTGGGATGCCAGGTGCTCCAGGTGTGACCAGCGGACGGACTTTACTCTCGTCATAGGGAAGCACATAGGGTCCATGCTTTGTTGTCGGTTCCTGTTCTGGCGCGCCGCTATACCTCAGTATAGCAGAGTTTTGTCCCCCATCAAAGCTTTGGTTTGGATGGTTCGATAAGGCACGGATCCAACAATTTCCTGAAGTTTGATTGGCAGTCACCACCACAGAATACCGTTGACCAGCGAATACTGACGACGAGTCGACAACGAGAGGTTCCGTCTCGACTCCGTCCGTTTCGATGACCGTCATCGTTGTCAATAGTGAAATTGAACCAAGGGCCACACGAAGCCCCAATGATCCGGATGCGATAACGTTTTCCCTGCTCGACGTTGATGACAGTAAGTGGGGACATTGGTCCACCGTCATACCGTCCACGACCGTTTATTAGCGTGGCGTTTGCTTGATACGGAGGCTGGTTCATTTGCGGACTGGGTATATGATACCTGTAAAACTGAGCCCGGCATCCAGTGTGAAAGCATCAATTTGTTTACCAGTCGGCCAGGGTTGTCACAGTGTCCTCTGGTAAGCAGATAAGTTCCTCCTTCAAGCCCCCGTGAATGGAACACGTACGATTATCAACGTCATACAGATGCCTATGCGGGTCTTCGGGATCATATACTACCAGTGGTCCTCGGAGACCATCGCAATACTGAGTTGAGAAGTGTGAATGGTACCAGTATCATGGCAGTATGTCTCAGATTGATTTTGTGCGTTGAATCGATACATAAAGTTTCTTTGTGGCGTTATAGAACATTGTGTGACCCCCTCGACGCCATCAGCCCAGTTAGACTTTTTTTGATAGATGCCATGCCAGTGTTGGGGAGTTTCAAAGTTGCATTCAGGGGGATATTTCGGATACACGTACAATACTTGTAGATGTATCCATTGAGGTGTCATGAAGGCAGTTGGTTACATTCATCAGGAAAATCACATAATGTAGTCAATTTTTGGAGACATTCTCAACCAGCCTGCATCATTTTTGTTAGAAGTACACTACCAGCCTGTGTTGGGCCCGAGATAATTTTGGCCAACATAGGCCCGAGGCCCGAGGATGGTTGATACCATCATTATCGACGGGCCCGCATATCAAACATGAAGCCCTGACAGGGGGGGTGGTGAGAGACAGCACAGGTTTGTCTTGCAGGCCCCATGAGATGAGGCCGAAGTTGGCTTATGGGCCAGATCAGGCCAGATCGGGATTATCCAAGGGCGACATCCAGACCCGATGGGTGAGGTCCTAGGGCCGCCGAGGTTGGCCTGCGGGCCCAATTGGGGTTGCCCTGACAGGGTGAGGACCCAGGGCGGCCGGGGTTATCTTGCAGGCCCGACCGGGTGAGGGCCCAGGGCGGCTGAGGTTGGCCGGCGAGCCCGACGGGGATGCCCCGGCCATGATATCTGGGCCCGGCCGAGGAAGGACAAAGGGCGGCCAAGGTTGGCCGGCGGGCCCGACGGGGATTGTCCGGCAGTGACATCCGGGCCCGGCCGGGGGAGGAGTCAGGGCGGCCGAGGTTGGCCGGCGGGTCCGACGGGAATTGCCCGGCGGTGACATCCGGGCCCGGTCGGGTGAGGACTCAGGGCGGCCGAGGTTCACCTGCGGGCCCGACGAGGATTGCCCGGCGGTGACTCTGGGCCCGGGCGGGTGAGGACCCGGGGCGGCAGAGGTTCGCCCGCGGGCCCGACGGGGATTGCCTGGCCGTGACATCTGGGCCCGACCGGGTGAGGGCCCAGGGCGGCTGAGGTTGGCCTGCAGGCCCAACGGAGATTGCCCAGCGACGACATCCGGGCCCGGCCGGGTAAGGAGCCAGGGCGACGGATGTGGGCCGGCGGGCCCGATGGGGATTGCCCGACGGCGACATCCGGGCCCGGCCAGTTGAGGGGCCAGGGCTGCCGAGGTTATCCTGCGGGCCCGATGGGAATTGCCCGGCGGTGACTTCCGGGCCCGGTCGGGTGAGGACTCAGGGCCGCCGAGGTTCGCCATGGGCCCGACGGGGATTGCCTGGCGGTGACATCCGAGCCCAGCCGGGCGAGGACCCAGGGCAGCCGAGGTTGGCCCGCGGGCCCAATGGGGCTGGATGGGGACTGCCTGAGGGAGATATCCAGGCCCGACTGGGTGAGGTCTGAGATGGACTAAAGTTGGCTCTCAGGCCTGATG
>JBBPTT010000603.1:0-20198 GCA_038094175.1 Boletellus aff. lepidospora
CAATCATCGTCCCCTCAGCACAGGCGCCACCCCCAACACTCCCCACTGCCCCAACACTGCCCTCCATACCCATGGCAACCACCCAACCCGAGCTCAAGGCCGCTCTCCCCCTCGACTTTTCGGGGGAACCCAGCGAGTCAATCCGATGGATTAAGGCCATGAAGGCCTATTTCCAGATCAACCCCACTCAGTACTCCTCTGATGAAGCCAAGATCATGACCACCTTGAACCGAATGAGTAAGGGGCGCGGTGTGTCTTTCTCCGAAATGTGGTACGACCGGATGGCTGATAAAAACATCCCTTCCACCGAGAAAACATTCGACAAACTTGCCTCTAACTTTGAGTCCACCTTTTTCCCATACGACATTAAGACCACTGCCCGCCTTGAGCTCTCCTCACTCCAACAGAAGTCTACCAAGACCGATGACGGATTCCAGAAGTACATCACTGACTTCCAAAACCTCGCCGCCAAAGCAGGCATCTCAGACGACGCCACCCTCATCCACATGATGACTGGAGGACTAGACCAGCATATCACCACCCTAATCCTCTCGATGTCCACCATCCCTGACACTATCAATGGTTGGATCGAGAAAGCAAAGACCTTTCACGCCCAAGTCGCCCACATCAATGCACTGAAAAAGGGAAACCATCAGTCTTCCTTTTTCTCCTCTGGTCGCTCCACCACCACCTCTCCTTCGGACCCGAATGCCATGGACGTTGACACCCTCAGAGTAGGGAAGCTCACTCCAGAGGAACGGGCCCGATGCTTCCGGGAAGGCCGCTGCCTCCGCTGCAGGAAAAAGGGACACAACGCAGGGAAGTGCACCACCTTCACAACCCCGTTCAGACCCTCTCGCCTTCGAGAACCCGTCACTATCGCCGCTACCACCACGAACACCCCAGCCATCGCTCCCAATGCCCCCTCTTCCCCTCCTTCCGCCCTCGAAACCTATATGACCCAGCTCCGCTCTACTGGTAAAGGGGAAGGGGAAATCCTCCAAACTCTCAAGCTTTGCTTCGAACCCGGAGAAATGCAGATAGACAGTCTTGAGCAGGGTTTTTAAAAAGGGAAGCTGCCTCGACGTCATCCTTCCCTCATGTACTAGTAGGCAACCCAAATGAAAGAACTATTCGCATTCCTATTCGCCTACAGTCCCAATCCCAAACCGTCGACACCATTGCCCTCATCGATAGCGGTGCAACCGGGAACTTCATTGATGCCAGTCTTGTACCGTCCCTCCGATCCGGCATTCGCCGAATGACTCAACCTCTCTCCGCCACCAACGTGGATGGAACTCCCAACCGAAAGGGAACTATCCAGTTCACCATATCTGCCAAAGCATCTTTCCCCTCATACTCGGAAAACATCAAATTCATGGTAACCTCGCTTGGTGGAAAAAAGGTCATCTTAGGAACTTCCTGGCTAACCAGACACAACCCCGATATCGACTGGCTCGCAAAAACCGTCACCATTCGCCCATCGACTCCTCTCTCCCTCGATAAAATCACCCTCTCCACTCAGCTTGCCCAACAAGAACCCCCCAAGGATCAAGAAATCCCGGAATGGTGTAAAGAGTATTCCGACGTCTTCTCCGAGAAGATGTTCAGTGTTCTCCCTCCCCACCGCCCTTATGACCACGTAATCGAACTAAAACCATCCTTTGTCCCAAAAATAGCTAAGGTATATCCCCTCAACCCCGCGGAGAAAGAAGCTTGTAAAGCTTTCGTCGAAGAAAATCTTAAAACCGGCCGGATCGTCCCTTCCAAGTCCCCTCAAGCGTCTCCGTTCTTCTTTGTTCCCAAGAAAGACGGTACCCTTCGCCCGTGTCAAGATTATCGATACCTCAACGA
The DNA here is from genome assembly GCA_038094175.1 of Boletellus aff. lepidospora. Lineage (NCBI taxonomy): Eukaryota > Fungi > Basidiomycota > Agaricomycetes > Boletales > Boletaceae > Boletellus > Boletellus aff. lepidospora. Next base: position 1,855 of record JBBPTT010000603.1, read on the forward strand.
GTTCACCATCCGGAATGCCTACCCTCTTCCTCTCATCTCCGACCTCATCGACGACATGAAGGAATCCACCATCTTCACTAAACTGGACATTCGATGGGGGTACAACAACATTCGACTTCGAGAGGAAGACCAATGGAAGGCTGCATTCATCACCCCCCTTGGACTTTTCGAACCTACGGTTATGTTTTTCGGTTTTAACAACGCTCCTCCAACCTTCCAGAGTTTCATGAACCATATCTTTGCTGACATTCTCACCGAAGGTTGGCTAAAGATCTACATGGACGACATCGGCATACACACCAAGGACGACATCAATCTCCACCACCAACGCACCCTCCGAGTCTTCCAACGACTTCGGGACCACAACCTGTCGCTCAAACTCTCAAAATGCTCTTTCGACACCCCGAAAATGGAGTACCTTGGGATGATCATCGGTCAAGGACATGTGGAAATGGATCCCGTAAAACTAACCGCCATAGCCGACTGGAAACCCCCAGATTCAGTCAAGGGAATCCGCAGCTTCCTGGGATTCGCTAACTTTTACAGGAAGTTCATTCCCAACTTTTCCAACATCGTCGCTCCCCTCGTCCTCCTCACAAAAAAAGACGAACCTTGGCTCTGGACTCCACTTCAGGATAAGGCCTTCTCTACTCTCAAGTCCTCCTTTTCCTCCGCTCCCGTTCTTTCACTCCCTGACCCCTCCAGACCGTTCTCACTCATGACCGACGCCTCCCTCCTCGCAGCAGGCGCGGTCCTCCTTCAAGCAGACACTAACGGTGACCTTCATCCTTGTGCATATTTCTCAAAGACGTTTAACCCTGCTGAACGAAATTATGATATTTATGATCGAGAACTTCTGGCCGTCATCCTCGCCCTACAAGAATGGCGACATTACCTCCTCGGCACCCCCCACTCCGTCACCGTTCTTACCGACCATAAAAACCTCTCTTATCTCAAGGACCCTCGCAAACTCTCGCGTCGACAAGCCCGCTGGTCTCTCCTCCTCCAAGACTTCGACATCACCTGGCAAGTCACCCCAGGCACGCAGATGGGACCAGCCGATGCCCTTTCCCGGCGAGACTCCATCGACACCTCCCTCGACAACATCGCTCCCATACTCCATGAGCCCGTCATCATCGCCGCCTTTGATCTCGCATTAGCCAAAAAGATCTCAGCCTCCTCCCCTTCTGATCCTTTAGTTCTCAGAGCGGTCAACGCTCTCAAGGACAATTCTCCTCTGTTTCCTCGCTCCTCCCTCTCTGACTGGTCCCTGCACGACGGGAAACTTTACTTTAAAGATCGCCTCTACGTCCCCCCCGAAGCTCGCTCCGATCTCCTCCATTCTCTTCACTCTTCCCCCACCTCCGGTCATGCCGGGCAATTTCGCACCAAAGTTTTGGTAGAACGTGACTATTGGTGGCCTGGCCTCGCTACCTTCGTAAGGAACTTCGTTGCTGGTTGCGCCCTCTGCCAACAATCTAAAGTCAACACCCATCCTACCGTCCCTCCGCTCAACCCTATTCCTTCAACCTCGACCCTCCCCTTTAAACAAATCTCCGTTGATCTCATCACTGACCTCCCCTTGTCATCAGGTTTCGATTCTGTCATGGTCGTGGTCGACCACGGCCTTACAAAGGGGGTAATTCTACTCCCTTGTCTGAAAACCATTGACGCTGCAGGAGTGGCCAAATTATTTTTTGACAACGTCTTTAAACGTTTCGGCCTCCATGATTCCATCATCTCCGATAGAGGCCCCCAGTTCGCCTCCGCCTTCGCTCAAGAACTCGCAAGACTCCTCCAATACGACCTACGCCTCTCCACCGCCTACCACCCCCAAACCGATGGTCAAACTGAACGAACCAATCAGGAACTAGAGACTTACCTTCGTATCTTCTGTGCTAATAACCCCCTAGAATGGACAAATTACCTAACTACCGCAGAGTTCCACCATAATTCCGTCCCACACAGCTCCACTCGGAAATCACCGTTCTCACTCCTCCTTGGTTACGAACCCCGAGCCTACCCTGCCCTGGGTAAAACTTTCCTCCCTGCTCTCACTGATCGCCTTTCCTCCCTAGCCAAAGCCAGAGAAGAGGCCCTTGCGGCCCATGACTCCGCTCGCTTAGCCATGACTCGACACTCCACTCGCTCGTTCACTCCCTGGAAAGTAGGGGATAAGGTTTGGCTCGAAGCCACTAATCTCCGCATCCCATACCCATCTAGGAAACTCGCTCCCAAATGGCATGGACCCTTTGAAATATCTCAGGTCCTATCTCCACTCACATACCAACTCCACCTTCCCCCCACATGGAGGATCCATGATGTTTTCCACGTGTCACTGCTTTCATCCTTTAAACAGACTGACACACATGGTCCTTCGTTTCCCAGACCACCGCCCACGCTGATAGCCGACGAAGAAGAATACGAAGTTGAGGCACTCCTCGCACACCGGGGATCCCCTGGCCGTTACAAGTACCTGACCGCATGGAAAGGTTATGGCTCATCAGAAAATACTTGGGAACCCGAAAGCAATCTCCGTCACGCCCCTCTTCTCCTATCTAAATATAAAAAAGACCATCACTTATGTTAACCCTTGGAAATGTACTTAATCCTTCGCCCTTTCATCCCTCTCTTTGCTACCCTCCTCTTCATCACTCTCCTCATTATCTTCTTCTCCGTCTACTGGATCTATACTTAGCAATGTCCATCCTCACCTCTCCCCACTCATCCTCCTCTTCTTCCATCTCCGCTGCCTCGGTTCGACGGGCCACCCTTCGCAACACACCCGTCCAACCCACTTATCTTCCCAGGCTCGCCACTCACACCCTCTACTCTGCTATTCTCTCTGAACCCCCATTGGTCCTTGCCCTAGAAGCCCTTTCCCTCTATGTCGAGGACGAAATCTCCCAGGAATTAGTATGCCTTTTTCATGATACCACTCACGCTCAAACCCTTCATTTTCACGCCACACCCATTGATCGTCCAACTGGATATGGCCTCCCCCTTCGATTAGCTATCAACCGTCTTCCAGAATGTATTCTTTCTATTCTCCATTTACACGGTTTCCATGTTTTCGTCTCCCAATTACCTTTGAACCTCGTCTACCCATTGTTTAGTACCATCTTCGCCAGTTTACCAGTTTTCGATCGGGACGCCTATGTTTCTCGTATCTTATCCTCCTCCAACCTCATACTCAGATCCCAGCAAACCTCTCCAGACGGCTCCTCCCCCATCGCCCTTCCTGTGCTGCTCAGTCAACCATCCTCCGCTCGCGCTGCTACTCCGTCCCAGGAAACGACCCTTATCGAATCTCCACCACCCCCATCTATCCCCTCTGACGAGGTCGACGAGGTCGTTCACATCTCCCCTCCCCAATCCTATGTCATCACCCTCCCTAATGGCACTACCGTCCTCTCTTCTCCCACTCATATCCTACCGTGGCCCTTTCGTCCCACTCCTGCGACCCCCACCACCAGGTGCTTCCATTGTCGTGAACTGGGCCATTACATCAAAAATTGCCCTGGATACGCATGCCCTAACTGTCACAACCATGCTCCAGGCCATCGTTGGAGAGAGTGCCTCACCAGCCAATGTGATGTTTGTTTACACTGGGGACACAGTGCTAGAGCCTGCCCAACTCGCATCTGCTCCAGTTGCAATCGATCTGGACACGTCTTCGACGATTGTCCATTTGAACATCTCACTCCCGCACAGTCTACTAGCTTGTTTGGAGGAATGCCATCTTCTACGGATTGATCCTGGAGCTCAACTGTACGAAGGGGGTAATGTTACGATTTTCTCCTTAGCCCCGCGTATCTTTCTCGTTTCCATCCTTTCCCTCCACCGTGCCGGCCCGCTTATCTTTGCTGAGCACTTCGATCACTTCCTATTTGTCTTCGGTCCCTTTTCTTGTGTCATCCGAGTCATCTCGGATTATTTCCCTTAGTTACCCTTCATACCTGGTACCTGCTGCGCTTTGATAGTAGCAGCTTACTTCATCGTTCCTCCATGTTCTATAGGTTTCGATGCTGACTCATCTACACCTATATATACCTTTAGTACATCTGTCTTTTCCTTACACTTGTTCTGCGCAATCACACGTACTCTTGTGTCGCTCCCTCAGTCCTCAAGTCTCCCTTGAGTCCTTCGCCCCCAAGTCCTTAGTCCTTGAGTATCCCTCGAGTCCTTCGTCCCTCTTGTTCTCCTAGGTGGATAGGACGCTGTGACCTCTTCGTGAGAGTCCGCCCTTCCACAGGTTGCTTGAATGACACTTGCAGTGCATTCAGCGTAACAAGCTGGAGTCTACTAACACAGAGAAATTCAGAATGTCATGTGAAAGAATGGAGACAGATGGCATAAGGGAGTTGGGGTCAGAAAGAGTGGACATGTCGAGACAGGGCTCCTTGGGTGCATGGAAGGGGTCAATGCAACCTCAATCCCATGTGGAGTCATCAAGGTCACAAACTATTTTTTCGCCTCCAAGGAGGCTTCCAGTTTGGCTTCTGGAGTTGCAGTCATAGCCATGTGAGCCTTGGAGGCCTGGGAGGAGGACTTTGGACAGTCCTTAGCCATGTGGCCACCATAGCCACAGAACATGCAGAACTTATTCTCAAACTGGTGCTTTCACTCAGCTGGAGTGAGTTTGCCATCTTTGCCTAGCTTTGACAAGAGGTCAGGCTTGGGCAGAGCAGAGGAGGAGGTTGCTGATGTAGATCTGGAGTTTGAGGAGTTACTGGACTTTGAGTCCTTCAAGTCCTTTGTAGGACCCTTGGCTTTGTTAGTCTTGTTGTTGGAGGTGTGCAGGGATGCAGAGGATGATGTGGACTTGTGATTGTTGTTACTGGAGTGATTTCCAGAGGCCTTATTTGCACATGAGACCTCTTCCTTTCACTCCCAATAGTAATGGTTGATCTGCTGTGCTAAGATATGGAGCTCTGGGAGGGTCGAGGGCTTGCCAAGTCTGGATAATTCATCTTTTATTCTGTCGGGGAGTCCTACATAGAAACTCCAGCGAAGTTCCCTAGGACCCCATTCCTGGAATTGGCTCACCAGCCTGTTCCAGTGGACAATGTATTTAGAGATCCACTCAGAATCCTTCATGTGGAGCTGCTTGAGTTGAGCCTCAGCATCCACAATGGGATTGTGCGGACTGAAATTGGACTGTAGTTTGAACAGAAACACTTCCCAATCCTCCATCCAAAGTGGATGGAGGTCAGAGTTCGCATACCTGAGCAGGTCCAGCTTGAAGTATTTGAGTGTGATGCCCTTGAGGTATGATTGCACAAAAGTGACCCTAGACTGGTCATGATGGAAGGACTTGGGGTGGGTTGGCTTGGAAATTCAGCTCACACTGAACTACAAATGCACAAAGTTTCCTTGTGTCCATTCTGTCGAATGGGTCCAGTTCTTGGACCTTGGTCTTAGGGGTATCAGAGGTGGATTTGGTGTGGAAGGCACAACAGGTCATGTTGTGGATGGCATCAGCGAGTTGGATGAAGGGTTTGTAAGCTAATGGGATCTCATTAAGGGGCTCGTCATTGAGTGCAAACTTGTTGTCAATGAATCCAGAGGAGGCAGATGATGGGGAGAATGGTATGTTGTTATTGTCACTGTCTCCTGGGTCCAGAGGCTCAGGTCTGCCAGGTCCATCAGGACCACTAGGACCGCTTGGACCACTAGGGCTGCCAGGATTGCTGGGGCCATCAGGCTTGTCAGGCCCAGTGGAGGTGCCTGGCTTCTTAGGGGCACTAGGGCAGGAGCAGGCAGAGCCCCTGGACCTTTGGCTGTTTTCAGACTCACTTCAGACTTCTTCAATCTGAGTGATGTAGGCTGTTTCAGGAAGCAGAGTGAGCAGAGACCTGAATGGAGGGTAAGGATGGAGGCACTGACGTGCAGCAGAGATGGACAGGGGAGCAGCATGTGCTGTGAGACTGATGAAATCACCAGAGATGGTCTGCATGGAACCAAAGATGGATTCCAGGTGTTCCTGGTGGTGTGAGGTTGTGGTGTGGGACATAGGGGTTTAGTGAGTACAAGGTTCAAGTTTGATATACTGTTAAATCTAGTCCTTTGGGTAAGTCCAACAATGTCCAGACTTTCCTCACAGAGGGATGGAAGGGCGAAGGGGGCAAGGAGTTGGAGCAAGACTTATGTGTCACTCCCTTGTACTCATGTACTTGGAGGCCAGAGGGTCGGAGATGGGTTGGAGGGTGGTTGGAACTGACTGGAGGGCAATTAAATCGATATCAAACTGAACTACCACAGTGTATGTACTGAGTCTTATATACTACAGGGTGTACAGCAATCACTAGTGGGATCATCACCATCAACTGTGGACATGTCGGAGGGTGTACAGGTTTGTAGGTACATGAGAGTGGAGAACAGTGAAACATATGATGGAGCTGCACACCAGTGACAGGTGAAATGGGCAGTGTACAGAACCTAAATGGAAAAGACTAAGTAGTAAAAGGAAATCAGATATACAAAAGAGGGAAATGGATTGAAGTCATGAAGTCTGATGGAGAGCTACTGCACTCTTGAGGAGGACGACCTGGAGAACAAACAGAGTTGGACCTGGAGCACTGGAGTTGGACTTGGCAAAAGTCTGGGATATGACAGGAAGTGGATAAGCATTTTTGACAGTATGCTTGTTGAGATATCAGTAATCTTGGCAGGGGAGGAGTCCTCCATCCTTTTTTGGTACGAAGAAAAAGGGGGAAGCTTGGGGCGACTGGGATGGAATGATGGTCCCCTTTTTTAGGTTTTCATCAACAAACATCTTGCAGGCCTCCAGCTCCTTGGGATTTAGCAGGTATATTTGTGTTACCTTTGGTACAAAGGTTTCTTTGAGGTCAATATGATGGTTATACTTTCTGGATGGGGGTAGTTTGCCCAGTGGGGGTTCTTTGAATACTCATTGGAATTCCTTGAATTCAGGTGGGAGAATGGTTTCTTTTTTGTTGATCATTTCTGCTTGGGCAATTTCCATGGAATGAGTTATTTTTCGAATCCATTCTTGTGAAATGTGGGTGTCCAGGTCTATTGCTAAGTACTGTAGGAGATATCACTGTTTGTCATTGTTTTGCAATTGTGCCTTCGGATTTATGGAGTCTGGGAGATGGATTTCACCTTTGGCCCAATTAATCTCAGGGTTTACCATCCTGAGCCAAGACATTCCTAGAATAACATCTTCTCCTCCACTATCAATGATGAGAAACTCTTGGTTTTCTAGTAACAAAGAGTTTATTGCTAAGGATAGTGTCACTTTTCTTCATATCATCCCATTCTTGTTCTGGGTTCTGTCTGCATTAGTGGCTTTGATGGGTACCTTGAGCATTTTGATGTTCCATCCAATTTCTTTGACCAGCTTTCGATTTATGAAGCAGTTACCTGCTCCACTGTCCACCAGAGAGTGGACTTTAGCAGTTTTTCCTGTTTCTTCCTCATATAGAGAGAGGGGAAGTCAAATTGCTCAGTCATTGACCTTTGTTATATTTACAGGGATGATGGTTATGGGAGAAGATGACACAGAAACATCTCTCCCTCCTAAAAACCCATAGTCTCCATATTGACTTGGGTGATCTCTTCTTCGGCTTCTTCTTTTTCTTAGAAGCAAAGGTGGAGTATCTTGACTGCTTCTTCTTGGGAAATCTTATTTTCTGTCAAGAATGAGCCAACTTGATTGTTTGTCTGTATGACTCAAGTAGTGGGGAACTTTCTGTAAGACAGTTGGACTTGCCTACTGCCTTGTCCATTGCTCCTTCCCTGGAAGCTTCTTCCTTCCTGCTTGTGGTTTCTAGTGGAGCACCCTATTTTATGACAGATGAAACACTTGTTGTTTTGCATGTGTTCCACTTGCTCTGTTGGAGATAGTTTGATTACATCAATGTCCATTGCATATGGGTCCCTGTGACTTCTGTGGGAAGTTCCACTGTCATAGGGGTGGCTTTGCCTGGTTCTCAGGAGTAGAGTCCTGGTCCTTATCTGGTCAAACTGTGTGGCTTTTTCCATCCATTTTTGCTATTTGTCTAGGACAGGATCTACCACAGTCATGAGATTGACAATATCCCCATTTACTGCTACCCTGAGTAGATCTATCAGGATCGTGTCTTGGTGTGCCATTCCTGCATTGGCCACTAATAGCTTGAATTGGGCTCAGAAGTTAGGGAAGGTCCCTTTTCCCTGTCTCAGAGTGTAGAGTTTAAATCTAGCATCAGCTTGTGCATCTCTGGGTGAGAAGGTTACAAAGAAGTCTTTTTCTAGATTGGCAAAAGTGATGATGATCCTTCCCTTTGAGGCATCGTCCAGCTTCTGGTACCATCTTTCAGCAAAGGTTGCTGCAAAGCCTGTCTTCATGTTGTTACGGAGGATTATGATTTGGGCCAATCTGTTGTATACTTTGTGGTTTAGCATGAAGTATGCTTTCATGGCTCAAAACCACCTCTTCACAACCTCCACCTTTCCACTGAAGGCTTCTGGGCATCCTGCTCAAATCTCAGATTTCTTTGGTAGGTTAACCTGTGTTGGAATTGGAGCAGTGGCAGGAGTGGGTTGGTTCTGGGGCTGGCCTTGGTGAGTTATTGTGGTATCAGGTGGAGATAACTCAATAAGGAAACTTTCTTCTTCTTCTGGAGTGGAGAATCCTGTATGTTTGGCTATTCTTTCTGTTGGTTCCTGTGGTTCTGGAAGAATAGTGATGACCAGGGGGGCTGGTGAGGCTTGTGATAGTCGGTGAACCCTTCTGGGAGAAGAGAAGGGATTTGGTTGTACATGAGATGATTCAGTGATTCTTCGACTGGCAGGAGTGGGAGATAGGGATGCCCTTCTATGAATTTCTTCATCATCTGAGGTCTCCAGTGGTCTGAATCATGGTCTTGACATCATGGCTGGTTGGTCTCTCCTTCTGGAGCAGATGGCAGTTGGCTGTTAGGTAGGCCTGACCTGTTGAGCTGGAACTGCATGTAAGGTGATGGTTGTGATGATGGCATCTACCAATTTGAGAATGGTAGTGGCAGCTAGTATAAAGGCAAGGGCTAGCAGATCTGATCTTCCTTCTGAAGATGTCTTTGTGGTTGTTGGCTAGAGTCCTTCTGCTGGAAAGCAGGGACAAAAAGGCAGCTAGTTCTTTTGTTACACTTGCATGGAGTTATCCAGCAAGTCAAGAGTTCAGATGATAAGTCTGAGCTCAAACAAAGATACTAGTCAAGCACACACTCAGAGGTGTAGTGTGAGGACATGAGAGGGTCTCACTAACTGCCACTTGCAGTCTTGTGGAGGCCAGAAAACTACATGTAGATTGTGTAGAACTAGCTAAGGAAATGCAAGTACAGGTCACAGATCTTTATATACTGCTAGATAACTGGTATGACTAAGAATTGGCTGGGAGGGAGTCATCAAGAGTTACATAGTCACTGCTGTATCAGGGATAAAGGAACATGAGATGATGTGAGAGAATGATCTTGGGAGGAAAGTGTCCAAAAGGTAAATGGGCACATTATGATCAAGAGGAAAAGTGGGGGGCATGGTAACTGGGTATGATCCAGTAGGAAAATGACTGTCAGAAGATGACACAGTATTGGAGATATAGACAAAGGGAGAAGAAAAACTCATCAAGGATAACTCTTTTTGACCTGGAGTTAGAGCCATCGCATTTCTTGTAACAGAGCCCTTCTGCTGAAAAGCAGGGGTGAGAAGGCAGCTAGTTCTTTTGTTACACTTATGTAGAGTTATCCAGCAAGTCTGGAAATCTGGACTACAAGTCTGGACTCAAACAAAGATACTAGATGAGTGCACACTCTGAGGTGTAGTGTGAGGACATGAGAGGATCTCACTAACTGCACTTGCAGTCCTGTGGAGGCCAGAAAACTACACATAGATTGCATAGAACTAGCTAAGGAATAGCTATACAGGAGTGAAAGATTATATAGTATAAGTCATGCTGTGGACACAGCCTCTGGTGAGTCATGGGTAACTAGGGAAGCTGATACATCAATGCACAGCATCAAAGATGGGATCAAAGGATCAAAAGATGATGGCTGAGGCTATGTGAGATTACCATCAATGTGAGATGGTGACAAGGTGACAAAGTGAACTAGTGAAGAGATAAAGAGACTTGGTTTATATCTGAGATCAGTCTCTGTTCAGAGAAGGTCTGGTATTTGCCTAGATAGAAAAGGAAAAACTGTCACAGAAGGTGGCATTGGAAGAGATTATAACTTGACATCTGGATTTGACCAGAATTGGTATCCTTTAGTTCCTTTTTCATATCCAATGAAGATAGCTTCTTCTGCTTTGGGTGCTAGTTTATTAGCTCTCTCTTTCTTGGGGATGAACACATATGCTCAACATCCAAAGACTCTGAAGTATGAAACATCAGGTTTCTTATCTCTCCAAAGAGTGATTGGAGGTTTCCAATGATGACAATGAGTAGGTTGGTGATTATAAATATGAAGGGGTGTCTCTACTGCATCTTGCCAGAAGGAAGTAGATAAACAGGCATGTTGGCACATGGCTTCCGTTTTTTCAAGTAGAGTTCTATTAAATCTCTCAGCTCTTCCATTCTGTTGAGGTGTGTGGGGCAAAGAGAACTGGTGTTCAACTCCTTTGGATGAGAGGAAGGAGTAAAGAGAATAATTAATATATTCCCCCCCTCAATTTGAGTGCATAGCCAAAAGAGAAAGGCCTGTTTGAAGCTCAGCCTAGTGTTATGGTTTTGTTCCTCTTTTGCTCTATACTTCTATTCTGTAGTGACACCATGGCTTGCTCTTCTCCCTTCACCTATTCCTACACCCCAGTTAGTTTCCTCTTCATCCTCAGTCCCTCTTCCTCAGTGCTTCACATCATCTGAGGGAACCCCATCCATTGCTATGTAGTATTCCCTCAGATAGCCTTCTCCTCAACCACTTCTCCCACACTGGCTCATGCTCCTGTTTCCATCACATTCCATAAGGTTCTATAACCTTATATATACCTCAGCTGCATGTATCTTGTACTCTACTCTTGCTCTATGCAATACATGCATACCTTGTGTCTCTCGAGTCCTCAGACCCTCCTCTGAGTCCTAGTCTTTGTCCTTTGCCTCAGCCAGGAGCCTCTCTTGCTTTCCTAGGTGTCTGGGATGCTGTTGACCTCTTAGTGAGAGTCTGCCCAATTCACATGTTGCTAGAACAACACAAGTGTCTGCTCAGCATAACACCCAGTGAACAAGTTGCTGAAAGCCCATAGGTGCATCAGCCTTGCTGCAAAGAAAGAATAGAGCAGCATATCCACTAAAGTCATCAATAAATGTCATGATTCATTTGGAGTGACTGTGAGATATGGCAGGGAATTCCACTAGGTCTGTATGGATGAGAGCAAGAGCTCAAGGGGCTCTTTTCTGAGAGTCAGGAAAAGGTTGCTGATGGGATTTTTCCAAAGTGCAGCCTTTGCAGGCTGGAAAAGAAGTTGGAATCTGTAAAGAAGGGACTCCATGAAGATGGGTATGTGCATGACAAAGGGCATTGTGAGAAACATGCCCAAAGCAATGATGCCACAGCTGATAAGAACTAATATCCCACAAGGTAGCAAGATTCCCAGTTGAATTGATCAGTTTGGACCAAAACCAATGAAGGGAATTGCCTGGTAGTAAGGCAGAGGCCTGTATTACCAGGTGACCCTGTGTGTCCCAGATCTTGGTATCTCCTATTATCTCACATTTGAAACCAAGATTGGTTAATGCAGTCACAGATAAAAGTCTGTGTGAAGCCACTGGTACAAACCAAACTCCTTCAAGGGTAAATGCAAGAGGATTAGAACTCCCAACTGCATGAGTAAAGATTACAGTTCCAGGTTCAGTCATGGTCATCTGCTGGCCATTAGTAGTGGAAGCAAGCCTTTGCACTTTCCCTAAAGATATAAAGTCCTCAAGATGTGGAGTGATATGGTCTGAGCAGCCACTATCAGTCATCCACAAATCTTGGTGTAGTTTTGAGGTGCTGAAGGTGTTGGCTATCACACAGGGATAGCATGAACCATATCCATAATCATCATCATACATGGGTTCCCAATCTGCTGGATCATCTCCAAACTTGTCATCAAAGTCTGGGTACTCTGCTTCTATCTCTTCTGACCTTTTCCAGTCATTCAGGTTAACTCTCTTTTTGCCTTTCACTCAATACCAGGTAGAGATAGATGTTTGGTAAGGAGCACCTTTGAAAGGGCTGTCTAGATGATCCTGCTATGGAGGCAAAATCATAGTCCATGGGAGAAGGTACATCCAGTGCATCTCCCTATCCTGCAAGCAAAACATTGGTTGCAGCTTCATCTCCTTTTGTAAAGTCTATCCAATCCATGTCTTCAGAGAAATTCTCTGAGTAAAGGGCCATGTCGGCAATGGAGGGATAGGTTATGTTACCAGAAGGGTCTTCAACTGCATGAACTCTGGCTTTCTCTTTTCCTTTCTTCCCTTTCTGTGCAATTCTCTGTTCAGCTTTCCTGGAAGTCTGAGATTATAAGGTTGAGGCTGTTGAGGCCTCCCAAGATGCTGGGGTCTCTTCTGGTGCAAACAAAAAGGTTGCAGACAAGGCTGGTGCTGTAAAGACCAGCAAGAATTGATAGAATGTCCAGTCTTTTTACAATTGGTGCAGAAAAGGGTTTTGGGGGCATGCCTAACAGTAGAGATTCTGTTGGCTAAGCAAGGTGGATGGGAAGATACTTGGTTCACAAGGGAACTGGTGGATTGATGAAGGTTGACTTCCAACAAGATCTTTGGGAGGATCTCATCTAGAGTGAATTTGGAGGCTTCTACCATGTGAACCACTGTAGAGATGAGTGGATCAAAGGAGTCTGGTAGAGCAGGCAACATGAGCATGACTTTAAGTGAGCTGGATAGGGTAAGACCAGCTGCTTCTAGATGAGCAAAATCATCTGCCAGTTTATTTAAATCCTCCATGAGGTGATTCACATCAGCATTGAAGTGAGTTACTTGTCTGAACAGGTAAAACTGTCTAGTGACTCCAGTGGGTGAGTAGCAGACCTTGAGGCTATCCTAAAGCCTCTTGCTCTTTGCTTCATGGTTCAAGGTGTAAGTCTCTGGAGTGAAGTGAAGCATTTCTCCAGGTATGAACATAATGAGCAAAGCCAAGCATTCATTATCCTTTGTCTCTCAAGCAGCCTTTTTGTCAGCATCACCTCTCACAGGATATACATCAGTTCCATCCATGATTCCTATGTAACCAGAGAGAATAAGCATTGAGCTTACTTTCCTTGACCAAAGAATATAGTTGGAGGAGCCAGCAAGAGTAGGAATGTTTTTGGAGTAGATAGATTTGATGCAGAGTTGAGAAGTCATGTTTGTTCAGAAGATTAAAGCACCAAGAAACTGTGAAACAAAATTAATATTATTAGTATCTTGTTTTGGAATGGTAGAAGGAGTTGGAATATGAGATGTGGTCTGAGATCCTGGTGTTTCTTGAAGTGATTCCCCTGAAGCTGATAGAACCAAACCCAGAGAAGGATTTGTAGATCCAGTGAGAGGAGTAAGAGGAGAGAGTGGCTCTAAGGGTCAAGGAGTTGAGAATGAAGAGGAAGGTCTGATGGATTATTGTCTCTCTTGTGTAGTTATGAGGAGGCTGTCTCTCCTGGAGTTCAGGAGGTAAGGAAGAGGCTTCATTTGAAGACAAAGGGATTATAAATAAACTTGTTCTTGAACTGTATACCACTCCAGTAGAGGATTTGAAGAAAAAGTGAGATCTGTGTATATTGAATGCTGCTGAGCGCTGCGAAAGATGTATGTATTGGATGTGACTACGTGGTGTGTCTAAGGTGCTATGAGAGAGAGTGAGAGTTGGGCAAAAGCTGCGGGCTTTCTGGCCTGAGGTGAGGCTGCACCAGGGAGAGAGCTCTGCGCGGGCTGGGATGGGCATGAAGCAGAGGTGCTCTCGCCAGCGATGGGCACGCGACGGACAAGTGAAAGGAAAAGGAGCTTGTTCAGTTGCTCTGCTAGTGGGAGTGGTGGGTGGGGTGAAAGAGGTGAAGAGAGCAACATTGTGGAGGAGCAATGCTGGAGCAGGTAGGCAAAGAGGGAGAAAAAGAAAGAGGCTGCCTCTTTGCTTACTCGTGCATGGACTCAATTCTATGTCACTCACATGAGGTGAGCAGCTTAGAAAAATCTGTGTACATTGAATGCTGCTGAGTGCTGTGAAAGATGTATGTATTGGATGTGACTATGTGGTGTGTCTAAGGTGCTATGAGAGAGAGTGAGAGTTGGGTGAAAGCCGCAGGCTTTCTGGCCTGAGGCGAGGCTGCACTGGGGAGAGAGCTCTGCACACCTGAATGAAGGAGACCTGTGACATGAGCAGTGAGCTCTCCCTGCTGTGAAGGAAGCAGGTTGTTTGGTCACCTCAGTGTGCAGGGGGCATTTGGTGGGCTGTGAGGTGTTCTGTTAGGTGAGGTCATTCTTGTAAGTATGGTGTGAGCACAAGAGCATGCTTGCGCAGGTATCTAGTGAAAGCGTTGCCCAACCAATGACCCATGGTTTTTACTACATCAAATGGAGTACTGATGAGGAGGTAGTGTAGTGTGCCTCCGATGCATAGACTGTGGCCCTTGAGCTCCAAGAGGCCATGTCAAGTGACTATCTCTTGTATCTGCTTGGTGACTTCATGCTTAGTGAGTGGGGAAAGACCCTTGGAGTGGTGCCAGGTAAAAAGGTGGTTGTTGAGGCTGGGCTGGTTGACGTTGAAATGATTCTGTAGCCAGGTGACTGGGTCAGTGAGATGGTTAAGGGATGTGCATTGCATGGTTTCACCTGTAGGCGAGCATTTGGTAATGGGCAGTTTGAAGGACAGAATAGGCCAGTTGGAGGCATCACGAATGGGTTCGAGACCGCCCCAAAGGATGTAGTTGGTTGGATTGGAGTTGAATTTGGTTAGTGAAGGGACTGTGAATTCGCCTAACTGGAATATGAAGTAGAAGGTGACCACTAGGCAGGCAAAGATGGCCATGTCTTTCAGGGCAGTGAGGTCCATGTAGGTGAGGAAAAGAAGGAGTGTGTTCCTTTTGAAGGGAGGGCATTTTGGCTTAACACTGGACTTGGGGGTGAGCTGTGATGCTCCATTGAGGAGTGCGTGCACTTTGCCATCATTGATGCTCCACACTAGGCCATGTACACAGTGCCAGGCTTTGAGACCTGTGACATGATTGGTTATGGCTTGGCCTGAGTAAACTCCCACACAGGCAGTGATGAAAGCTGATAGCAGGGGTTGAGAGATGGGTGCATGCTGAGTGTCCAGGATGTGGTTGGCATTGCAGTATACATGGAAGGTTAGGAGACCCAAACCATACATTTTCTTGGTGCTTTCTGTCCATGAGGCTGCTAGGATGTCCAGGATGTGGTTCAGGTGTTCCTCTGGTATGGGAATGGGAATTCCTACTGAATTGCAGAAGGTCTGGATCAGGTTGAGGTGTGGGAGCCATAGTTGCAGCCGGTCTCTGGCTAGGCAATGTGGGCACAGGGGGGAAGACAGGGGGGTGAGAGAGGGGGGATAGGGCCTTGGTGAGGACTTCTGTGATTCTGTTCTGACAGAGAGGTGTTCCTCTGAGTCTGGTGTGCTGTGGAAATGATTAGAGGCTTTTCTGTCAATGGACAAACTCCTCCACAAAGGCATCTTCCAAGTGGGATTTGAGCTGTTGTTGGGCTCTTGGATTACAGTTCCTGCACATGTCACTAAGGCTATGAGTAAGCATGTGGATGCTGGTAGTGTGGGTTGTTGTCTCGAGCTCCTCTCTGGTGCAGGGGTTGACTGCATCAATGATGAAGGGGGCAAGGGGAGGGGGAATTTGAATGTGTGGAAGGAGGTGGGCAGGGGGATAGATGCCCCGTGAGGGACCATCTGCAGGGTTGAGAGTGCTGGGGACATAGGAAGTATGGATTTTGGACAGGCGATGGTCTTTAGTGAGGAAGAAGTGGATGCAACAGAAGATCATGTTGACTTGTGGGTTTTGGTGCCTGCCTGTCCACCAGCCTTCAATGATGCCTGAGTTGTCTCTGTGGAGGAGGACCTGAGATGTGGCAGGCGAGAATTTCTGTACAGTTCTGACGAGGAGCCCAAGAGCCGCCACTTCTGCCCAGCCAATGTCTCTGAAGGCACCATGCAAGGTTCTCCAGCCCAGGAGGAGGTGCTAGGTGCACCATTGCTGGCCAATGACAATGCCCAGGCCCACACCAGAGCTGGCATCAGAGAAGGCCTGGAGATCATTGAAAGGTTGAGGGGGATGAAGCTCAAGCAATACTTGACCTTGGTGCAGCTGCTCATCCCACCACAGGAGATTGTCAGTGAGGGTTTTTATAGGTCTGTGAGGTAGGAAGGGCTTATTGCTGCACACATGCAACATGCACTCTAAACTCATGAGGTAGGCTCTCCCCTCACATAGAGCTGCAGAGGCATGCAGCAGCTTGCCATACAGTTGTTGTATGTCCTTGAGGACATGTGTTTTTCTATTTAGCCATTCTTGGATCGCTGTGTGGTATTTGTCTGCCTTTGCCTGTGACAGATGGACTGATCTGGCCTTGAGGTTCCAGGTGAAACTGATGTAGGTGACAGTGGCTGCAAAGGGTTGATCTTTGGATCACTCCCAAGGGATGCCTAGTCATTCCGATAGTGAGTCTATGTTGTCCATGTTGTAGGTGAAGGAGCTGTCATGGTCTGAGCGAGGGGATGTGTCTGAAAAATCTACAATGGAGTCGGCACAGTCCTCGTTGAACTCCACTGGATCTCTGGTGGATGGATTGTGCTCTGGGAACCAGATTCAACAGCCTGAGCTTTTCATTGGTGTGTTTATGGTGATGGAGGTGTGCCAGCTGGCACATAGCTGATTGTAGTGCTGCTGGTGTGTCTTTTTTATCTGGAAGAAAATGTGGTCATCGACCCATTTGTCTAGTGGGCTTATACCTGTTGAGTGGAAAATGTCAGCAGCAGCATCTGTGACTAGACCATATACTCCAGCTGAGGGTGCCACCCCAAAGGCTAGGCAGGTGTCTAAATAGAAGTCATTGTGTGTGCCTTGGATTGCTGCCAAGGGCCATTGCAATGGGTGGGTTGGTACTGTCCAATAGGCTTCCACCATGTCATGAGTGGCTGCTTCAGATCCCGGTGGAAGGTGGGCTACTGTGTAGGCTACAATGGAGAACTTGCCCCATGTTGTGGCATGGTTGACAATGTTGATGTTTGCATTGATAGACAGGAGTGGGAAACAAGTGGAGGGTGAGCAGGGGAAGGAGAAGTTTTGTATCAGCCTGAATTTGCCAGACTTGCCTGTTTTTGGGATGATGGCAATGGGCGATGTTTGGATGGGTCCCATGAGGGTGATTAAATGTTCGAGGGTGAATGGTCCTAAATAACGTGCTTTCTCTAGTACTGAAGCAATGGTGCTCAGTCAAGTTCTCAAGAGTCCTTCATGTCCCTAGCTTGTGCAATAATCTCTTATCTGTGCTCTACCTCACTTGCCATTCTGGATTCACCATTCAGATCAGTGCCACCCACATGAGCTTTACTCATGGCAAAGATGGCCCACTCTTCATTGCAAACATTAATAGCAACAATGTGGCCTTTCTGGATGACGTGACAGAGCCTCAGCCCGAGTATGCACACACAGCAACAACTCTACCCCTTGACTTGTCCCTCTGGCACCAAAGACTTGCGCACCATAATTTGGCTGATGTGAGGGCCCTGATCGATCACAAAATGGTCACTGGGATGCACCTGGACTTGCAAACACACCAGACCCAGTGTGTGAGCCATGCATTGCTGGCAAAATGCATGCGAATCCATTCCCTAGCTGCCAATGGCATGCATCACAACCTCTTGAGCTCGTGCACTCCGATGTCCATCAGCTCCCGGTCCCCACATTCTCTGGCTACCGGTACTGGGTCACATTCATTGATGACTACTCGCAATATCGATTCATACTGCCCATTCAAGCGAAATCCGATGTTTTTGAGGCTTTTAAGCAATTTAAGGCCTTCGCAGAGAATCAGTCAGAGTGCAAGATTAAAATACTGTGTGACGACAAGGGAGGGGAGTACATGAGCAATGCCATGCTCAAATTCACCACAGAGGCTGGCATTGAGTGTCAGCACACAGTCCGTGCATGCCCCCAGCAGAATGGAGTCGCCGAACGCACCAATTGAGTCCTTTCGGAGCGAATTACTGCAATGCTGCAGGAATCCAGCCTTGCAATGTCATTCTGGGGTGAGGCGCTCGCTGCACTTGTCCATGTCTGGAATCGATGCCCTACAGCTGCACTGGACACCTCGACACCTTACGAGCTCTGGCATTGTCGGAAACCTGATGTATCACATCTGCATG
>JBBPTT010000604.1:0-20191 GCA_038094175.1 Boletellus aff. lepidospora
GGAGGTCTGGCGCTTGGAGCTGCCCGTCAGGCGATGGGCAGCGTAGGCTGGCATCCCGGGTGCACTGCCCCGAGTGGTGAGCGCATGGTTCAGGGCCGCAACTTTCTTGTTCAGAGCCTAGTTGTTGCAATGGGACGGCATGGTCCATTGACGGGGTGTCAAGGAAAGATTTGGGTCCGTTGACGGGGTGTCAAGGACAGGTAAAGATGTGGATCCGAGGGGATGTGGGGAGGTGTAAGGGAGAGGAAGGGGAGCTCGTTAGCTCAATTTCATCAACCAGAAGAGATGGAAGCTTACCGTGATGGTGTCCAGCTGGTCGGTCCTGAGTTGGACAAGGATGTTGTCGAGGGTGTCCCTGAGGACTTCTTCGTTGATGATCGAAAGATCGAAGGCGCGGGGGGAGGCAATGCAGTTGTGCCATTTACGACGCTGTTGACCTTGGTAGACTAGGAGTGCGCGCTGGTGATTGCGGTTGCGCGAGTTGCGCCACTTGTGGTTCTCTATCGCCAACCAGAAGCGGATGTGCATGTTGATGTGCAGTTCATCCCATCCATGATCAACGAAAAAGTTGATGATCCTGATCGAAGATTGACCGAACTGTTCCATCGAGAGGTGTTCGTCCTGGGTGACTTTGGCTTTATCGTCTGTGTTGATCGCTGGCGCCCAGGTGGGGTTGCCGTCTGGGGAGGTGACTAGGGAAAGAGTGTCGTTGTCGGCTGCATAGGAGAGCGAAGCATCTGCTGCATCGAGTCCCTCGTTGGTGAAATACCAGAGCTCACAGAATTTGTGTTGCTGTATCTTCCGAAGGGCTACTTGGGATGGTAGGACGATGGGTTCTGAGGAGACGGGCACATTAGGGATCGGAGCGAACTTCCCTTTGTTTTTCTTCCGCTCCTCCTTTAGAATTTGCGCCTCCTCTTCCTCCCTCTTTCGCTGCTCTTCAGCCTGTCGCTCTCTCTCCTCTGCCTCTGCCTGCTTAGCCTCTCTCTGTCTTCGCTCGGCTTCCTGGCAGTCTCTCTCACGCTGGGTGTTCCATTGCTGGGTGAGGACCGCGATGGCTTGCTGCTGGGTCAGCCTGAGGTCTATGAGCTGTTGGCGTTCCTCGTCATAGACGATGCCTCCGAAGTCCAGGAGAGCAGGGGCTGCTGGAAGTTGCATGATGGAGAGTGTTCAGGGGGGGCGAAAAGGACAGGGAGCGATGAGTGCGTCGACGCGTGTGCAACGAGTCGACGATGAGCGAGGTTGTGAGCGAAGTGGCGCCAGGCAAGTTGCGTGCCACTTCGCTAACTCATGCGTGGACTCTATTCTGGGTCAGTCACGTGCCTTTGACCGACTCAGAATGCCAATTACCTCGAAAATTGCCCTGGATACGCCTGTCCTAACTGCCACCACTTCACTCTGGGCCATCATTGGAGAGAGTGCCTCACCAGCCAATGTGATGTATGTCTACACTGGGGACATAGCACTTGAGCCTGCCTTACTTGCATCTGCTCTGGTTGCAATAGATCTGGACACATCTTTGATGACTGTCCATTTGAACATCTCACTCCCACACAGTCTACCAGCCTTTTTTGAGGAGTGCCATCTGCTACAGATTGAACCTGGGGTTCAACTGTATGAAGGGGGTAATGTTATGATTTTCTCCCTTTCTTCATGTATATATCTTGTTTCCATTCACTCTCTTCACTGGGCTGGTCCACTCATCTTCTCCACCCACTTTGATTACTTCTTATTTGTCTTCAGACCATTCTCCTGTGATGTCCGAGTCATCTTGGATTATTACCCTTAGTTATGACTCATACCTGGTTCCTGCTGTGCACTGATAGTCGTAGCTTATTTCATCCTTCCACTCTGTTCTATAGGCTTTGATGCTGACTCATCTCAGCCTATATATACCATAGCTACACATGTACTTTCTGCACTCTTGTTCTATGCGATAATATGCAGTCTTTTGTCACTCCTCTGTCTCAATCCTTGGATCCCTTCATCTCTAAGTCACTCATACCTTGAGCATCCCTCAAGGTCTTCGTTCCCCTTGTTCTCCTAGGCAGTCAGGACACTGTGACCTCTTCATGAGAGTCTGCCCTACTGCAGGTTGCTTGAATGACACTAGAAGTGTGTTCAGCATAACAGCTCTCTCCTAATGCTTCCATCTCATGTGACTTCACTTCCACCACAGTTGGTAAGGATAGAGGTGAAGTTTGCCCTTAATGAGGTATTTTTCTGCTTGTAATACAGTAGTCTCACCAAGTACAGTTTTTAAATTATTCCCGAAAATTGAACATACCTAAAATGCACTCAGACACCAGCACCAGCTTTCAAGAATGGCATATAAAATAGCATTGCACTCATCCTGCTGGCAGCAAGAAAATGTGAGTGAGTGAGTGGAATTTATTCCACAAGCATATTGCAGGCCATGTTTCACTTGCAGTGAGATCTCAAATTCATTCTTCTGCCACTGCACTCTTTACAGTGGTGTTTAAGGTTGCTGGCTGCTGCTGTGGGTCAGGTGTGCAAACATGGTGCCTTACAACCTGTGAGAAAATACTAATCACTGAGTCCAATCTACTCCATGAGCATGTTGCAGGCCATCTTTCACTTTCTGTGAGTTTATGAATGGTTTATTTTCACTGATATACACACAGCTCCAACCAGCAATTCTCAGAATTAACACTGCCTTGCATGCACATCATGGGACTGCAACCAAAATAGCAGCAGGCTGTGTGAGCCATCTGCATCTATCATGTTGTCTTTTTCCACATGGAAGAAGTGGAGGACTTGGGCTTCTGGCAGCCTGGCATCTCAAGCAGAACTACATCCATGTCATGGGGCATAGGAGCTTGGCACTTTTAGGTGGAGTGCCAGCCTGGTTCTTGGGTTCTGAGGCTCTTGTTGTTGCTGGTGTCTGCTGGAAGAACTAGACTTCATTAAGCATTCAGCATAACACTGACCCTCTTACCTGCAGCATCCTGGTCAATTCCACTACTTTGCCATGAGTTTACATTCCCAATGGGTGGGGCACCTAAAAACATTAGCCATCAATGCAATGTGTGCCATGAATGTAGTGCACCTATTATTCGGCCTGATGGATGTGGAGTATCTCTTTGATCCCCTGGATTGGCAGCTCTGATTCTGTTCATCATACTTGATGAATTATCTGAATGATGGGAAACATTAATTTCAACTACCAGAGAACAAGGTTAATTTGATACTTCTTTCCAAGTCCCCAGGAAAGATAGGGACATCATGCTCGTGGTCATCTACTGGGAGGAATCTGTGTCAGAATCCACATCCAATCCCATGTTGACAGACACCATCATCAGTTGGGGTGGAGCTCTCTTGAGGGGTCCATATGTCATTGTCCTTGGCACATCATTTCCGAGGAAGCTTACCAAGTGTACAGCAGAGTGAGGTTGGCTCTTAGCTTTTTTACTTGCTCCCTTGTGCTGTTGAGTTTGCAGCTGTCTTGAGAATGACAGGCCTGGCACATCCACATCTATGGCCTGCCTTCCCTTGAGAATTCCTCCAGCTTTAGGTTGACTTGGTTGGAGATTCCCCTGGTTATCATCCTCCAGGAGCCCAATCTTGCCCACCTCATTTCATGATAGGCTCAACATCCTTATTCTGCTTGGGCTATCACTTTCTCCAGTGCTGCCCCTGTCCTCTTGCATAACCAATGCATGCTGTCTATGAAGTGAGGATGTCATTTCTATTTGATGCTCCCTGTGCAGTTTGGGTCCAGGTTCAGAACCCCCATTCAAGGCCTTGGGCTTGCAGACTTTGGTTGCAGGTGTAGGTGGAGCACACAATGGTCCCTTAGCTTTTTCTTTCCAGTCATTCCTTCCACCCACAATGCTGCCACTCCTCCTGCCCCACTGATATGTGTGGCCTCCATGTGCATGAAGACTGTCCTTGTCATAGAGGAGGTTTTCTCCAGTTTGATCTGTGGATGGTACTGATGCTTTCCCCCTTTTTTTTTTACCTCACCCACATATTCTTTAGCAATGCCCTTGTGAGCTCCTTTAGTTGTCCCATGAGTTGAGGGATCTGACAACTTGAGCTCTGCTGGGTGGTTATGTGCATTGTCTTGCCATGTGCTTCTGCAGTGGCCCCGCCCAGTAGCCACATCTGTATCTGAAGTGCAGGGTGCAGGGGTGAGCCACGATTTTCCCCTGGATTTATCCCTGTGGGTGCCTGCTCTACTCGCACTGCCAATCTGTGATTCCCCCTCACTCACATTTCCCATATCTGTGTTTCTCACATCCATCTCATCTGATCCCTGTTATGCTTGCATGGAGTTATCCAGCAAGTCAAGAGTTTGGATGATAAGTCTGTACTCAAACAAAGATACTAGTCGAGCACACACTCTGAGGTGTAGTGCGAAGACACAAGAGGTTCTTACTAACTGCAATCAGCAGTCTTGTGGAGGCCAGAAAACTACATGTAGATTGTGTAGAACTAGCTAAGGAATAGTAGTACAGGTCATGGATCTTTATATATGGCTAGATATCTGTCATGACTAAGAATTGGCCAATGAGGAGTCGTCATTAGTTATGAAGTTACTGCAGCATCAAGGGAAGATGGGAATACAAGATGATGTAAAAGAATCATCTTGGGAGAAAAGTGTCCAAAAGACAAATGGGCACATCATGATCAAGGGAAAAGGTGGGTGGCATGGAGACTGGATAAGATCCAGTCAGAAGATGACTATCAGAAGATGATACAATGTTGAAGGCATAAGTAGAAGGAGAAGATAAACTCATCAAGGTTCTTGTTCTTATTTCTGGAGTCAGGGCAGTCGCATTTCTTGTAACAATACCTCCAGCATAGACTGGAAGCCTTGCCTCTGAAATCCAAACCTGTCAAGGGGTGGTCCAACTGGAGTTAGACTGCACCTCCATTGGAGCTGGGGGTAGAGGTATGCCTGTCCTGTGGGCAATTCTCCATAGAGTGCACCACACTATGACAGATTCGGCAATGATGTTCTGGACAGTTGTATTGAGAGTGACTGGGGGCCAATACCCTGCACAATGAGCAGGTGTATTCCAGGCAATCGGGGTGATAATGTCCAGGATTTCCACAAGTGAAACAAGTGGGGGAGCAAGCCTGTCTAGGAGCAGATCTAGCAACGAAGTTGACAAGAGAGGTGACAAGGGGTCAGAGGAATTGTTCATCAAATCTTTGATGGGCAGAGGCTCATTGAGTTCTAGATTGAGTTCTGAGAGGAGGAGTGGGGATGGGCTGGTCATTCTCATGGGGGAATGGGGTGTCAACTCTGTCCACAGGTGAGGTGATTTCACCTTCCACCATGTGCGGAGATGTCTCCATGGTGGGGTGACTGAAGACATGGGCATCCAGTCTGGCAGTGGGACTACTCGATGTTACACTTGCATGGAGTGATCCAGCAAGGTCAAAGGTTCGATCTCTAATCAGAACCATTGAAAGCAACTAGTCAAGCACACACTCTGAAGTGTAGTGTGAAGACATGAGAGGATCCCTTGAACTGTGATGAGCAGTCTTGAGGAGGCCAGAAAACTACATGTAGATTGCGTAGAACTAGCTAGAGAATAATAGTACAAGCACGAGAACTTTATATACTGCTAGGTATATGAGCATGACTAAGAATTGGCCGTGAAGGAGTCATTGAAGGTTACTACAGAGGGTACAGCATCTGGAGAATAGGGGAACATGAGGTGATATGAGAGAATCGCCTTGGGAGGAAAGTGTCCAAAAGGACAATGGGCGTATCAAGGTCAAGGGAGAAAATAGGGGGCATAGCAACAGAGTAAGATCCTGTTGAGAGATGACTATCAGAGGAGGAAACTGTATCAAATGCATATATGGAAGGCAAAGAAAAACTCATCAAGGTAGCTCTATGAACTCTTGGTGTCCAGGGAGTCACATTTCTTGTAACACTCAATGGGAGTTGGTCAAAATACTGGTGGGGAGGTGGTTGTAGAGCAAGAGGGTCAGAAATGAATACAATGCAGAGAAAGTTGTGGATTTGCCTAGGGACTAACGTCTGTAAGATCAGCCACATGAAGTCATACATGGAGAGTCCAGGGAGTCTGGCAAGGAGGGGTAAGATCCCATGATGAACCAACAGTTCCAGAATATAATCTTTCATTTGGGCTAGGGCAACCCAAGACAAGGCATACAGGGTGGTGACCATGGAATCACTGGGTAGATGCTCTGTGTGAATAGTGAATGCATGATATCAGTGATATAGGTTCATAGTCAAAGGGAGGAACTCATGGTGTTTGAAGTCATGGAGGTGGTTGATCAACAAGACCAGATGTACATCCTGTAGGATCTT
Organism: Boletellus aff. lepidospora; assembly: GCA_038094175.1. Lineage (NCBI taxonomy): Eukaryota > Fungi > Basidiomycota > Agaricomycetes > Boletales > Boletaceae > Boletellus > Boletellus aff. lepidospora. Next base: position 6,317 of record JBBPTT010000604.1, read on the forward strand.
CTCAAGAGCTTCCCAAAGCTGCAACTTGGGAAGTTGATGAAGATGATAAATCTCAGCGAGCACCTGATCCTCAGTGTGAGAGATGTGATAGGATTCTAATGAGTTGGGTAAGGAGGTGGGTAGAGTGATGGCCATTGGGATTTGATGGATAGCAGCACTCAGGTTTCCCCTTTCTCAACAGCTTTTATATTTCCTTTCATTCTGGATCCACCCAAAACCTATTCTACATCAGTGATGCCACCCAATGCTCCACCTCTGGTCCCATCACCTCCCTCCAATTCCGCTCCTGTGGTGTTACCACCCTGTGGTGCCTACTGTGGCAGCATATTAGTGTTACGATCTTTTCCCTTGCTTCCACTTTGTTCCTCATTTGTATCGAGTCACTTCACTATGCTGGCCCATATGGGCTATTCTCTCCTCGCTTTACTCACTACCTCTTTGTCTTTGGTCCACTCCGATCTTCTATTTTGATCCTATCAGATCTTGTCCCTTAGTGTTACGCTGAGCGGACACTTGTGTCGCTCGAGCAACCTGTGAATGGGGTGGACTCTCACGAAGAGGTCAACAGCGTCCCAAACACCTAGGAGAACGAAGGGATCTCCTGAACAGGAGCGAAGGACTGGGACTGGGACTCAGAGGACTGAGGACTCAAGAGGCACAAGGTACGCTTGTATTGCGTAGAACAAGAGTAAAGAACATACATGCGAAGGTAAAGGTATATATAGGCCGACTTATGTAAGTAAGGAAGCCTATGGAATCGGAAGGAACGATGACAAAGGAGGAGACTGCCATCAAGGCACAAAGATGGTAACTAGGTGGATCGATCCGAAAGGATTCGGATCAAAGAAGAATGAGGGCCAAAGATGAACAGAACGAACTCATAAGAAGAAGAACAAAGGCCATAGGGGCCCGCATAGCGAAGGGATTCAATGATAATAAGAAATAGACATGACGAAAGAGAGAAAATCGTAACAAATTGCTGGAGGAGCTTGGTTTCACACTTCTGGGTCCATCTACTCTATTCATGGACTACCAGTTGGTGATACAGGTGGCAAAGCATCCAGAGCACCATGGCCAAATGAAGCATTTGGATTTGCGATGGTACTGGCTGTGAGATGTGGTGGATAAAGGAGCAATCTCGCCCAAATTCATTGTTACCACTCAGATGCCAGCAGACCTACTGACAAAGGCATTATCTCAGGTGAAGGTGCAGGATTTCTGTGTGATGCTGGGACTTGGAAGAGTCATGCAATGAGGGGGGAGTGTTAGATTCATTGATTGCGCCTCAGCTATTATTTGCATCACCATACTTGTGGCACATGATTGTTGTTTATTTTTGTTTACTGTACCTCACAGTCACATCCTCAGAGTTTGCTCTCTAGCACCCTCAGTTGCTTACAGCAAACTCCAGGTATGTCAATTTAGATGATTTCAATATACAAGTTGCTTACAGCAAACTCTAGCTGTTCTCCAGTTGTTTAATACAAGGTGGGCTGGACTATATAGTACAGAGATAGGCTATGCAAACAGCTACAATGAGTCAGAGTGAGTCATGGGTAACTAGGGTGATTGATGCATTAATGTGCAGCAAGAAGATGGGAATAAGGGATCAAAAGATGGTGGCTGAAAGGCTAAGTGAGGTTACCATCGAGGTGATACTGTGAAGGGGTGACATGGTGAAGATGTGCAGGTAACTAAGGGTTCCACTGGTGATCCATAAAGGGATATGTTGCTTGGTTAGCGAGGATGGGTTGATATCTGGGGTTTCTGTTGTCTTAGGTAGTTATTGTCCAGAGAGTTAGGTGGGGAGAGACTTATCAAGGGTCAGAAAAGAAAAACTGTAACAATTCTCTCACATCACCTCATGTTCCCCTTTATCCCTGAATACTGTAGCAGTATGATAATCTTTGATGACTCCTTTGTGGCCAATTTTTGGTCATACCTATTTCTTTGACAGTATATAAATCCAGTGACATGTACTAGTATTCCTTAGCTAGTTCTATGCAATCTACATGCAGTTTTCTGGCCTCCATGAGACTGCTGGTTGCAGTTAGTGAGAACCTCTCGTGTCTTTGCACTACACCTCAGAGTGTGTGCTACTAGTGTCTTTTGATTGTCTGGACAAGCTGTCACTTCCTGACTTGCTGGATAACTCCATGCAAGTGTAACAAAAGAACTAGCTCTCTCCTCACCCCTGCTTCTTAGCAGAAGGGCCTAACCAACACCACATCAAGACCAAGATTCTGAGTGCTGGACTCACCACTGAAAAATCTGAAGAGAACCCCAGAAGAAGTGAATATTCCCCACAACCCACTGAGCAAAGGATCATCAGATCTTCACAGATCACCCCTAGTCCCTTTTCTACACCCAGGAGACTTTGACAAATATCCCAGGACTCCCCAATACCCCCACAGATCACTATCTTGCCAGTAAAAGAACTAGAAGAGACTCCTTGAAAAACAATCAGATTTTCCACACTGGAATCAGGATCTCCAGTTGAGTCATCTCCACCCACTCACATAGGAATGACTCACCAATCTACCAACCCTGCCCCAGTACCACCAACAATCAGTGCACTCCCACCTGCACCAACTCCTCCTTCCAACCAGAAGAAATATGAAATCAGAGCAGGATGTTCTGAAGCATTCAGTGGAAAGGCAGAGGATGTGAAAAGATGGTTCAGGATGATGAAAGCTTACTTCATGCTTAACCATGAAGTATATGATGAGTTGGCACAGATTGTGATCCTCCTCAACAGCATGAAGACTGGACTTGTGGTGACTTTTGCTGAAGGATGGTATCAAAAACTTGATGATGCATCCAAAGAAAAGATCAATATAACCTTTGCTGACCTGGAGAAAGATTTCTTTGTAACATTCTCTCCAGGAGATGTGCAAGCTGATGCTAGGTCCAAGCTTTTTGCCTTGAAACAAGGATGAGGAACCTTCCCAAACTTCTGAGCTCAGTTTGAGCTGTTAGTTGCTAATGCAGGCATGGGACACCAAGTCATAATCTTGATTGACCTCCTTCAGGTTGCATTAAATGGGGATATCATAAACCTAATGATGGCAGTAGACCTTGCTCCTGACAAGTGGCAGAAGTGGATGGAAAAAGCTGTGCAATTTGACCAGATCAGGACTAGGACCCAACTCCTGAGAACTGGGCAGACCTGCCCTACTGCTTCAGGATTCTCTCACAGAAATCATAGAGATCTGAATGTCATGGAAGTTGATGTAATCAAACTCTCCCTAATGGAATGGGCTGAACATATATGAAACAATAAGTGTTTCATTTGTCACAGAACTGGATGTTCTACAAGGAACTATAAGAGTGAAGGAAGATCCTTTAGAGAAAAGAATCCTAGACAGAATACTAGGCAAGTCTTACCCTCATATAGGAAGACACCACCTACTCATGTCATATAGACTGCCAACACAGTCAGCACCTTCCTCAGATCTCACATGAAGAAGCAGTCAAAGTGCTTTGCCTTTGTTTTAATAAGGAAGAGGATGAAGGAACTACCCAGGTCAATACAGAGACCATGGGTTTTTAGCTGGGAGAGATGTTTAAGCACCATCATCTCCCATAACTGTGGCCCCTGTAATAGTATTGAAGATCAGTGATTGAGCAATTCAACTCCCTGTCTCTCTACATGAAGAAAACACAGGAAAAACTGCTGAAACCTCCTTATTGGTGGATAGTGGAGCAAGTAACTGTTTCATAAACTGGAAACTGGTGGAAAGACTAGGATGGACTATCAAACAATTGAAAATACCTATCAAAGCCACAAATACAGATGGTACTCAAAATAAAAATGGGATGATACAAAGGAAAGTAACCCTATCCCTTGTGGTAGAATCTGTTATGCTTGCATGGAGTTATCCAGCAAGTCCAGGAGTCTGGACAACTAGTCTGGACTCTAACAAAGACACTAGTTGAGCACACACTCTGAGGTGTAGTGTGAGGACACAAGAGGATCTCACTAACTGCAGAAGCAGTCTCATGGAGGCCAGAAAACTACACATAAATTGTGTAGAACTAGCTGATATTATGCTTATGTGGAGTTATCCAGCAAGTCAAGAGATTGGATGATAGGTCTGAGCTCAAACAAAGACACTAGTCGAGTGCACACTCTGAGGTGTAGTGCAAAGACATGAGAGGATCTCACTAACTGTGACTTGCAGTCTCGTGGAGGCCAGAAAACTACACATAGATTGTGTAGAACTAGCTAAGGAATAATGGTACAGGTCATGGGTCTTTATATACTGCCAGACTTCTATCATGACTAAGAATTGGCTGAGATGGAGTCATCAGTAGTTATGAAGTTACTGTGGTATCAAGGGGAAAGAGGAACACAAGGTGATGTGAGAGAATCACCTTGGGAAAAAAGTGTCCGAAATAGAAATGGATGTATCATGATCAAGGGGAAAAGTAGGTGGCATAGGAACAGGATAAGATCTGGTCAAAAGATGACTATCAGAAGATGACACAATATTGAAAGCATAGGTCGAAGGGGAAGAAAAACTCATCAAAGACAACTCCTGGTGCTCTGGAGTAAGTGCAGTGGCATTTCTTGTAACAGCTGAGGAGTAATAGTACAGGTCACAGATCTTTATATACTGCTAAGTAACTAGTATGACCAAGAATCAGCTGAGATGGAGTTATCAGGTGTTACAAGGTTACTGTGGTATCTGGGAAGGGGGAACATGAGATGATGTGAGAGAATCACTTTGGGAGAAAAGTGTCCAAAATAGTAATGGGTGGATCATGATCAAGGAGAAATGTAGGTGGCATGGTAAAAGGGTATGATCCTGTCAGGAGATGACTATCAGAACAAGACACAGTATTGGAGACATAGACCGAAGGAGAGGAAAAACTTAACAGAGAGAGTCCACATCATGCTGGTGTAAGAAGGATAGCATTTCTTGTAACAATACCCCTGCTGTAGGTTATGCTGAATGCACTCTCATGTCATTCAAGCAACCTGCAGCAGGGTGGACTCTCATGAAGAGGCCAATAGTGTCCTGACTGCCTAGAAGAACTAAGAGATGAGGGGCTTGCAGGGTATGCATGGCCCAAGGGACTAAGTGGCAAGAGGATCACAAAGATTGAGTCAGAAGAGCAACAAAAGACTGTGTATTATTGCACAGAACAAGAGTGAAGAAAAGTACAGAGTATCTAACAGTATATATAGGCCTCAGTGAGTCAGCAGCAAAGCCTATAGAACATCATAGAAGGATGACAAAGATGGGGACTACCATCAAGGTACAGGAACTGTAACTAAGCAGACAGATCCAAAAGGATCTGGATTGAAAAAGAAGGGCTGAAAACAAAGAGGAAATGACTAAAGCCTAGGGAAAATAGCCCATAAGGGCCAGCATAATGGAGTGACTTGATGGAAAGAAGAAACAAAGTAGAAGCTAGGGTGAAGATCGTAACATTAACCCCATTGTACAATTGAACCCCAGGTTCAATTCTCAGAAGACAACCCTCCTCCAAAGATGGAGGTAGCCTGTGCAGGAGTGAGATGTTTGAACAGACAGTCATTGAGTACGTGACCAGATCTATCACAGCCTGAGCAAATACATGTGGGGCAGACCCTATCTGCATGTCCCTGGTGTCAACATACACCACATTGAATGGAGAGCTCTCACATGATGCCTTGGCACAAATTGGTGGCAATGGGAGCAGGAGTATCAAGGGCAGTCCTGTATGTAATGTTCCAGCTCACAACAATTGTGACATTGAGAGGTGGGAGTGGCTGGAGTGGGCCAAAAGGGGTGAGGTAGGACTCTAGTGGGTGAGGAGAGTATTGTGGTGCTATTGGGGAGAGTGATAAGGTAGGTCTCAGACAGCATGTGGATAATTTCGCTGATATCCTCTGAAGAGGAGGAGGGAGTCAAAGGAATGGGTTGTGACTCAATTAGAGTAGTCCCTTCAGTAGACAGGGGAGGGGATGTGTGTTATGATTTTCTCCTTCACTCCTTGTATCTACCTTGTTTCCATCCTTTCTCTCCATCATGCTGGCCCCCTTACCTTTTCTGAACACTTTGATCACTTCCTATTTGTTGTTACAAGAAATGCCACCCCCTGGCGACGGCAAATTCGGAGAGCCACTTTGTTAAGTTTTTCTTCCCCTTCTATATATGCGCATGATGTTACATCATCATTTGATAGTCATCTTCCGACGGGTTCAACCTCCGTCGCTATGCCACCTATTTTTCCTTCTACCCTTGATGCGCCCATTCTTCTTATGGACCCTTTTCTCCCAAGGTGATTCTCTTGCATCACCTGGTGTTCCCCATTCCCCAGATGCTATGCCTTGAGTAGTAACCATTGATGACGTCTCATCGGCCGATTCTTAGTCATACTCTGTTAGCTAGTGATATATAAACCATTTGGGTCTGTACTATTACTCCTTAGCTAGTTCTATGCAATCTATGTGTAGTTTTCTGGCCTCCTCGAGACTGCTCATTGCAGTTAGAGAGATCCTTCTAAGTGTCTTCGCACTACACTTTGAGTGTGCGCTTGACTAGTTGCTTTCATTGGTTCTGGACTTGTTGTCGAACCTTTGACCTTGCTGGATAACTCCACGCAAGCGTAACAGTCTTGGCATGGGTGAAGGGTGCCGTCTTTCTTTGGGATGAAGAAAAATGATGAGGCTTGTGGGGATTTGGAGGGGATGATATGCCCAGTTTTGAGGTTTTCTTCAACAAAAGCCTTGCAGGCTTCCTTCTCAGTGGGATTGAGGGGATATACCTTGGCTATTTTCAGGACAAAGGATGGCTTTAGCTCAATCACGTGGTCATAAGGTCAATGGGGGGGGAGAATGCTGAACATCTTTTCAGAGAAGACGTCTGAATATTCCTCACATCATTTTGGGATTTCCTGTTCTTTGGGGGCTTCCTGTTGTGCAAGCTGAGTAGAGAGGGTGATTTTGTCGAGAGAGTGGGATGTTGGAGGGTGAATGGTGATGGTCTTGGTGATCCAGTTAATGTCTGGGTTTCGCTTGGTCAGCCAGGAGGTTCCGAGGATAACCTTCTTTTCTCCAAGCGAGGTTACCATGAACTTGATGTTTTCAGAATACAAGGGGAAGAGGGCTCTGGCAGAGATGGTAAATTTGATGATCCCTTTTCAGTTGGGGGTTCCATCTACATTGGTGGCAGTGAGAGGTTGGGCCATCCGGCAAATACCAGATTGGAGTGAGGGTACAAGACTGGAGTCGATGAAGTTTCCAGTGGCCCCACTGTCAATGAGAGCAACTGTGTCGATGGTTTGGGAGTTGGACTGTAGGCGAACAGGGATACGAATGGTTCTTTCATTGGTTTTGCCTACAAGTACATGAGGGAAGGAGGATGTCAAGGCGGCTTCCCTATTTAAAAATCCAGAGCAAAGCTATCTATCTGCATTTCTCCTGCTTCGAAGCAGAGCTTGAGCATTTGAAGGATTTCTCCTTCTCCCTTCCCAATGGAGCAGAGCTGGGACATGTAGGACTCGAGAGCAGAGGGGGGAGAGGGAGCGACTGGGAGAGTGGTGGAGGGCAAGGTGCTGGTGGTGGTGGTGGCGACAGTGACAGGTTCACAAGGGTGAGAGGGTTTAAAGGGAGTGGTGAAGGTGGTACATTTTCCTGCATTGTGCCCCTTCTTTCTGCAGCGAAGGCAACGGCCTTCTCTGAAACATCAGGCCCATTCCTCTGGAGTGAGCTTCCCTACTCTGAGGGTGTCAACGTCCATGGCATTCGGGTCCGAGGAGGTGGTACTGGTGGAGCAAGAGGGGGAGAAGAAGGATGACTGGTGATTGCCTTTTTTCAAGGCATTGATACATGCAACCTGGGCATGGAAGGTTTTGGCTTTTTCTATCCATCCATTGATAGTAGCAGGGACAGTGGACATCGAGAGGATGAGGGTGGTGATGTGGTGATCCAGCCCTCCAGAGGTCATATGGATGAGGGTAGTGTCGTCTGAGATACCTGCTTTCATGGCTAGGTTCTGAAAGTTAGTGATGTATTTCTGGAAGCCATCATCTGTCTTGGATGGCTTCTGTCAAAGGGAGGAGAGTTCAAGGCAAGCAGTGGCCTAATGTCAAAAGGGAAAAATGTGGACTCAAAGTTTTCAGCAAGTTTGTCAAAGGTTTCTCCGTCTAGGGGGTATTCTTATCAGCCATTCAATCATACCACATCTTGGAGAAGGACACACCATGTCCTTTACTCATTTGGTTGAGAGTGGTCATAATCTTGGCCTCATCGGAGGAATACTGGGTGGGGTTAATCTGGAAGTAGGCCTTCATGGCCTTGATCCATCGGATGGACTTGCTAGGCTCCCCTGAGAAATTGAGGGGGAGGGCTGCCTTGAGTTCGGGCTGAGTGGTTGCCATCGGTACTGGAGGTGCTGGGAGTGGTGCTGGAGTGCTGGGGAGTGCTGGGGGTGCTTGGACTGGGGGAGTGGCGACTGGAGGTGCAGGAAGGGCGAGAACTGGCACTGGGGTGATCGTGAGTGCTGGGGTGAGTGGTTGAGGTGAAAGAGGGCCAAGACTCAACTGGGGGAAGGCTGGGGACTGTGTGAGCTGCCGATGGACTGGGTTGGTCAAAGGTGACCCTGTGATCCTTCTGGGGGAAGGGACTGAAGACTGGGGGGCTAGTGATGTGAAGGGGTTGTTCCAGAGAGGAGTGGGTGAGGGGCGCTGAGGTGTGTCCTCTGGCTCGGAGTCCGAGGGAGGTCTGAGGTTTCAACAAGAGTGAGACGTTGTGCTGGGGTGGCCCTGCTCCTAGAGAGGAGGGGAGAGGGAGACTCTAGTTCTTTTGTTACATGGAACACATGTCTAGTGTCATTCCAGCAACCTGTGGAAGGGCAGACTCTCATGAAGAGGTCACAGCGTCCTGTCCACCTAGGAGAACTAAGGGAGATGAAGGACTCGAGTGGGTACTTGAAGACTGAGGATTTCGAAAGACTTAGGGACCTGAGGAGCAACAAAAGACTATGTGTATTCACGTGAATAAGAGTAAAGAAAGTACACTGTAGTTAATGGTATGGATAGCTAGTTATGTGAGTAACAAGCTATAGGACTAGGTAGAAAGATGAAGTACTACTCAGTAGTAAAAGGTAGCTAGTGAGGTAAAGCGAGTAAAAAGGGGCTACCATGAGACAAGTGAATAGAACTAGGAACTAAGGGTAGGAGGACATGTAGGAATGGGAATGAGTACATGTTCTATGCAAATGAAAGAGAAACTAAGGAAGAATGGTAAAAAGAGGAAAAACTGTAACATGGGACGGTGGGATGGGTGTTGACCTTCGATTGCTGGCAAAGACTGCAGCCAGCCACAAAGTTCTTGAAAAAGGTTGCTAGTCCAGGCCACCAATAGTCCTGTTCTACCAGGACCTTGGTGTGAAACTGGCCAGCATGACCAGAAGTGGGAGAGGAATGAAGAGAGTGGAGGAGGTCCAACCAAGCTTCTGGCGGAACGTAGAGGTGATCCTGAAAGTATAGCTTCCCATTGTGCAGGGACCAGTCAGAGAGGGTGGAGCAGGGGAAGAGGGGAGAGCCCTCCCTGAGAGTGTTCACAGCTCAAAGGGCGATGGGATCAGAAGGTGATGAGGCAGAGGGCAGAAGGCTGTATCCCCCACGAGGCCAAGGTCCAGAAGATCAGAGACTGGCCAGACTGCGAAACCCTCATGCATGTCCGTGGTTTCTTAGGCATATGTGGTGTCCTTCGTATTTTTATCAAAGATTTCGCTTCTATTGCCCGTCCATTAGTCAATCTGACCCAGAAGGATGTCCCCTTCAAATGGGGCGATGAGCAAAAACTCGCGTTCCAGCATCTCAAGGACGTGATATGTCTTTCTCCTGCCCTTCACTGCCTCGATTACGAGTCCAGTCGACCGGTCATCCTCGCTGTCGACATGTCCATAGTCACAGTTGGCTACATCCTCTATCAGGAGGGCGATGATAATCATTGTTACCCTAATCGCTTTGGCTCTATCAGCTTGACGAAGGTCAAGAGCCGCTACTCGCAGGCTAAACTCGAGCTCTACAGACTGTTTTGTGCTCTTTGCACAGTCCAGATCTTTATCTTTGGAGTTGCTAATCTTACAGTCGAAATGGACACCAAGTACGTCAAAGGGATGATCAATAATCCGGACCTCCAACTGAGTGCAACCATCAATCGGTGGATCGCAGGAATCCTTTTGTTCAATTTCTGTCTTGTCCATGTCCCTGCGACCCGTCATATTGGCACAGATGGGCTCTCTCAGCGCCCTCCCTCAGATGACGATCCAGTCAATGATAACGATGACGAAGACTGGCTCGACGATGCTTATTCCTTTGCGGTTTCATTGCTTAATTATCATCTCTTGCGTCTCGATGCAGCCCCTAACTTTTGTAGACCATCTCATTCGCCTCCTCGCCTCTGTGCCATCTTGCACAACTCGACCTTGGCTCTGGACTTGGACTTTGAAGGTCCCAGTCTTTTGATGCCTCGATCCTCAAAGGCTCTTGCAAAAGAAGCCCGGATCGAACTTATTCATTCATTTCTCGATACTCGCATTCGTCCTGCTAACATGACAGATGGGGACTACACGTCCTTCATCAATTCGGCTACACGGTTCTTCCTTCTCAATGGCTCTCTGTACCATCGTGAACCTCATAGCCGACATCAGCTGGTTCTGGTTCTGGGGCAACGATATGGACTCATTAAGGAGGCTCACAATGACCTTGGGCACAAGGGTGTCTTCTCAGTCCGGACTTGTTTGCTCCTCTGGTTCTGGTGGCCTATGTTGGTCGACGACGTCAAGTGGTACATCAAAACTTGCCACGAATGCCAAATCCACCAAACCTCCTGGTTCCATATCCCACCTACTGTTCCAGTCATCGGTGGACTTTTTCGCAAAGTCCACATTGATACAATGTTGATGCCACACTCCGGTGGCTATCGTTTCATCATCCAGGCTCGGTGCACTCTTATGGCGTATCCGGAATGGCGTATGTTGTGGTCGGAGAACGCATCGGCCATCTCTTCCTTTATCTTCAAGGATATTCTTTGTCGATGGGGTGCTGTCTCCGAGCTTGTCACTGACAATGGTTCCGCTTTCATCCAAGCTTTAGATCTCCTCGCCACCTGGTATGGCATTCGCCATATCCGGATCTCCCCTTACAACTCACAGGCGAACGGCCTGGTCGAATGGCGTCACTTTGATGTCTGGGAGGCTATTGTCAAAAGTACCTTGGGGGGAGAGGTTCACTGGACTGCGACTGCTCACTCTGTATTCTGGGCAGAGTGTGTCACAATCTTAAAGTCCACCAGACTTTCACCGTACTTCATGGTTCATGGCGTTGAACCTTTGTTTCCATTTGATCTTGCAGAGGTTACGTTTCTTGTCCCCGCTCCGAATACTGATCACATCTCTACAACAGCCCTGATTGCTTGGCAAGCTTCGCAGCTCCAAAATCATCAGGAAGATATCGACTCTATGCGCGAACATGTCCTTCAATCCCGTTTCACGTCTATCAAACATTTTATGGTGCATTTCAAGAATCGAATTTGCAATCACAAGTACTGTCCTGGCGATCTCGTTCTGGTCCAGAACTCCTGGATTGAGAAAGAGTTAAACCAGAAGATGAAGCCACGCTACCTCGGTCCAATGGTGGTCCTTCGCTGGACTACTGGCGGTTCGTACCTGCTGGCCGAGTTGGACGGTGCCATCTCTAAGTTGCGGTACACTGCGTTTCGTCTGCTACCCTACTTTCCAAGGATGAAGGTCTCCATCTCGGTCACCAACTTGACTGGTTTGGATGACCACGAGCTGGATGAGTTCAACGTGGAGGAAGATGGAGAGGATGATGTTGAGGAAGAGGAGACCGCTGTCATTCACGACTAGCGGTCCACCATATCAAAAAAGTATATGTATTCCATTTCTACCCCAGGTTTAGTCCGGAGACCTCTGTTTCACCCTGGGATTCGACCGGCATCTCACATCCTTGCTCTCCAAAAACAAAAACAACAAAACAGATCGTCAATGGTAAACCCTTTATTTAACGTGCGATTTTTGATATCTTTGTACTTGGGTCGTCATTTCTATTCCTTTAACGAAGCTTTTCCTTTGAAGCCCCTATCCAAACCCTTCGAATCTGGACTACCACCACAGGTGTAGAAGTCCGGAAGTCGATCGATGAAAACAGGTCGAGGGGTACCTCGTAAACGGGTGTCATACAATCATTTCCTTAATTCTTTTGTTTCATAGTCATTTTTCTTACCATTTTTTGTAATTTTTGTACTTAGGGATCACGCGGACATAGACCAGACACAGAGACACGATTGCATGCACACAAGAAAATACACGAATACAAGAGGTATATGACGCGAAGAAAAGCCTACTGGACGTGATTACAAGTCCTTGATCACGGTTTTTATCAACTCAATCTGTTCGAGCTGACTCCCCACGTCCATCGCCAATCCAGACAGGCTCGTGATCTGCTTCTGGACCAAGACCTGAACTGCTGCAAGACCCGCAATTTCCCTCTGGATCGCCACCTGGGACGACCGGACCGTCATTTCCATGGCCACGATCACGTAGGCCATCTTCTCCTTCGCCGGCGCGTTCTTGTTCTTGAAGACGAACATGAATTTTTTCGGCGTTGGCGCCTCTTGCTCGCTCGCAGGTCTGGACTCATCTTCAGAGTCCCATACGTTGATGATGTCTTGGGAAGGGTTTGGCCATGGTTTTTGACATGGCTGATGCTTCCGGACTATACAATGGTTAGTAGAGGTAGTGATGACGAAAACCACTTACCAGGCTCCTTGCCTTTGCCTTTCATCGAGGCCAAGGGTGCACTCTCCATCCCTGCCAGCTTCATTGTTGTCGGCTGCTTCTTCGTCGCTGCCTTCCCTCGACCCGCCTTTCCACATCCCAGGGACTTACTGCATGTGAGTTTAAAATGGCGACAGTGCACACATCCCTTATCTTCTGCGCCGAAACACGCGTGCTGGACTTTCTTGCACTCCGTGCATGGCAACTCGTGCTGGACGTCGTCTGGTCCAGGCTTGAAGATTGTTGAGGTCGATTTTTTGGCTGGTGGCGCTCCATCGTCCTCGTTGTGCTCCAGATAGAACAAAGGAGTGGGGTGCTATGCCCATCAGTGTTGGTATCAGCATTAGTCACTAATCACTCACCTTGCACCAGGTCGACGACCGTGTCGCTCCACTGGTCTCAGACGTTGATGGTCCTGGAGCCCTGGATCTGGCCCCTACTGACTCCCCCATGCCACCTGTGAAGAGGGACCCCTTGTCCTCCACTCCACTCTCGTCGTCTCGATCGCCCGTACCTTGTTGTGTCGCTGCTGCCTGTTGCTGCTCCTCCACTGCTCATTGTTCTTCCTCAGCTCTTACTCGTGCTCACTCAGCTGCATCTTGTTGCCGTCGCTGCCAGTCCTCCTCCGCAATCTCTGCCCGCCATTTTTCTACGAAACCGTTGCATTCTTGCAGAACGGTCACTGTCGTATTTGTGAGGAATGGCTGGGAGCTGAGTTCCTTTAGCCTGGCTAGGCAGGCGCTTGCCTCTGCCTATTCCAAATCTTAACAATAGTCATATGTGATAACGAACCACACACCATGGCACCCGACCATTCCCTCATCCAGTCTTGTTGCTCCTCGCGCAACTCTTCCTTATCGTCCGGTATCGTGCGACTGAGGACTTCGATCCATTCTTCGGCGACCTTTAAGGCCTTGTTTGCGCGCGCTAGAGGTGTATCCTGCAACTGGGGGGAGAAAGACATGAGGTTGGCAAAGTCAGACATGGTGGGAGAGGTTGAAAGATGTGGTGGGATCCATAGAAGTCGAGAGAAGTGCCGTTGTGGAGCAAAGTCACGGCTCGCCTACACCAAGTC
>JBBPTT010000605.1:0-20185 GCA_038094175.1 Boletellus aff. lepidospora
GAGCAGAGTTGAGACAAGTAAGTCTTGAGAATGGAGGGAGGGGAGGAGGGAGCTGGGAGAGTGGTGGGGGTGGCAGTTGGAGTACTGGTGGTGGTGGTAGTGATGGCGACAGGTTGGTGAGAGGGTTTGAAGGGAGTGGTGAAGGTGGTGCACTTCCCTGCATTATGTCCCTTTTTTCTGCAGCAAAGGCAACGGCCTTCCTTGAAGCATTGGGCTCGTTCCTCTGGAGTGAGCTTCCCTACTCTGAGGGTGTCAATGTCCATGGCATTCAGGTCCGAGGTGGTGGTACTGGTGGGGCGAGTGGTCGAGAAAAAGGAAGACTGGTGATTTCCTCTTTTCAAGGCATTGATACGGGCGATCTGGGCATGAAAGGTTTTTGCCTTTTCAATCCAGCCATTGATTGTGTCAGGGATGGTAGACATTGAGAGGATTAGCGTCATGATGTGTTGGTCCAATCCTCCAGTCATCATGTGGATGAGGGTGGTGTCGTCAGGGATTCCAGCTTTGGCTGCAAGGTTTTGGAAGTTGGTGATGTATTTCTGGAATCCATTGTCGGTCTTGGTAGACTTCTGACAAAGAGAGGAGAGTTCGAGGCGAGCGGTGGTCTTGATGTCATAAGGGAAGAAGGTGGACTTGAAGTTGGCGGTGAGTTTCTCGAAGGTTTTCTTGGTAGAGGGGATGTTCTGATCGGCCATGCAATCATACCACATTTCCAAGAAGGACACTCCACGTCCTTTGCTCATCTGGTTGAGAGTGGTCATGATTTTTGCTTCATCAGAGGCATACTGAGTGGGATTGATTTGGAAATAGGCCTTCATGGCCTTTATCCATTGAATAGATTTGCTGGGCTCCCCCAAGAAGTCGAGGGGGAGGGTGGCTTTGAGTTCAGGCTGAGTGGTTGCCATGGGTGCTGTGGGTGGTGGTAGGGCAATTGGGGGTGCTGAGGGTGGTACTGGGGATGCTTGGGTGGGGGGAGCGATGACTGGGGGTGCAGGGAGAGCAAGGATTGGTGCAGGAGGAGTGATTGTGAGTGCAGGGGTGAGTGGTCTGGGTGAAGGAGGGCCTAGACTCAACTGGGAGAGCACTGGGGACTGAGTGAGTTGACAATGGACTGGGTTGGTTGAGGATGACCCTGTGATTCTCCTTGGAGAAGGTGCTGAGGACTGGGGGGATAAGGATGCGAAAGGGTTGGTCCAGGGAGGAGTGGGTGAGGTGTGCTGAGGTGTATCCTCCAGTTCAGAATCTGAGGGAGGTCTGAGGTTTCATTGAGGGTGAGACGTTGTGCTGGGGTGGCCCTACTCCTAGAGAGGAGGGGCAAGGGAGACTCTTGTTCTTTTGTTACACTGAATGCACGTCTAGTGTTGTTCAAGCAACCTGTGGAAGGGTGGACTCTCACAAAGAGGTCGTAGCATCCTATCCACCTAGGAGAACAAGAAGGAATGAAGGACTTGAGGGGTACTCAAGGACTGAGGGCTTTCGGGGACAGAGGACTCAAGGGATACTCAAGGACTAAGGAGCGACACAAGACTACATGTATTTGCATAGAACAAGAGTGAAGAAATACAACAAGTGACTAAAGGTATATATAGGTTTGGATGAGTCATCAAGGAAACCTATGGAACATTGTAAAACGATGACAAAGGAGAAAAGTACCATCAAGGTACAGGAACGGTAACTAAGCAGACAGATCTGAAAGGATCAGGATCGAAAGGGAAGATGGGCCGAAGACAAAGAGAAAGTGACTAAAGGCTGGAGAAAATAGCCCATAGGGGCCGGCGTAATGAAGTGACTTGATAGAAAGAAGAAACAAAGTGGACACGAGAGCAAAGATCATAACAGTGAGAGCAAGAGAGGGGACTGGCTGAGCAAGACAGAGGTAATGAGAGGAGTAGCTATCCTGGGTTGGTAGCTAGGTCAGTCCATACCTCCCTGACAGTCTTTTGAAGGGTGCACAGGCTAAACCAAAGGGAGGGCTCCAGATATGACAATGAGTACTGGTCCTTGCACCATTGTTTTGTCGGATATGATTTAGATGCAAGACAACGAGGGTGTTGATGAAGACCAGATGAAGTGGGGATGGACAATGAGGGAGCTCAGAACCAATAGAGGGAGAAGAAAGTAGGTGAGGAGGTCAATGAAAGCAAGGGTCGAGAGGAGGGGAATAAAAGGGCAAAGGACTAGGTATATTGAAATCTATCATAAGTGATGGTCTTTTTTATATTTGGATAAAATAAGGGGGGCATGATGGAGATTACTTTCAGGTTCCCATGTATTTTCAGAAGAGCTGTAACCTTTCCATGTGGTCAGGTACTTGTAATGGCCAGGGGATCCCCAGTGTGCGAGGAGTGCCTCAACTTCATATTCCTCTTCATTGGCAATCAGCATGGGCAGTGGTCTAGAGAATGATGGGCTGTGTGCATCAGTCTGTTTAAAGGAGGAAAGAAGTGATGCATGGAAAATATCATGGATCTTCCATGTGGGAGGGAGTTGGAGTTGGTATGTGAGCAGTGATAGGACCTGAGAAGTCTCGAAGGGTCCATGCTGTTTGGGTGTGAGTTTCCTGGATGGATAAGGGATATGGAGGTTAGTGGCTTCAAGCCAAACCTTATCTCCTGCTTTCCAGGGGTAGAATGATCAAGTGGTGTGCTGTTACACTGAATGCACTCTTGTGTCGTTTGAGCAACCTGTAGAGGAGCAGACTCTCACAAAGAGGTCACAGCATCCCTACTACCTAGGAGAACAAGGGGAGATGAGATCCGAAAGGATCAGAGGCTTTAGACTCAGGAGGGGCTGAGGGACTCAGAGGAGTGACAAGAGACTGTGTATTATTGCACAGAACAAGAGTGAAGAAAGTACATGTGTGGTAATGGTATATATAGGCAAAGGTGAGTCATCATCGAAGCCTATAGAACATGGTGGAATGATGACTAAGGAGATAAGTTGCCATCAAGGCACAGGAACAGTAACTAAAGGGAAAGATCTGATAGGATTGAAATGGAAGATGATCTTGGACTGAAGACAAAGAGGTAATGAGTAAAGCAAGGAGAAAATAGCCCATATGGGCTGGCATAATGGAGTGACTCGATGCAAAGAAGAAACAAAGTAGACAAAAGGGCAAAGATCATAATATTACTCTTGCTGTACAATTGAACTCCTGGTTCAATCTGAAGGAGACACTCCTCCTCCAAAAATGGAGGTAGCCTGTGCAACAGTGAGATGTTTGAACAGACAGTTGTTGAGAATGTGACCAGATCTATTGCAACCCGAGCAAATACGTGTGGGGCAGACTCTATCTGTGTGTCTCCAGTGTTGACATACACCACATTGAGTGGAGAGGCACTCTCTTGCATGATGCTCTGGAGCGAATTGGTGGCAATGGGAGCAGGAATATCGAGGGCAGTCCTGTACGTAATGTCCCAGCTCATGACAATTGTGACATCAGGAGGTAGGAGTGGCCAGAGTGGGGCGAAAGGGGTGAGGGAGGACTTGAGTGGGTGAGGATAGGACTGTGGTACCATTGGGGAGGGCAATGAGATAGGTGGTGGGTGGCATATAGACAATCTCATCTATTTCCTTTGAGGGGGAGGAAGGGGTTGAAGGGGCGGGTTGTGACTTGATGAGTGTGGTTTCTCCAGTGGATGGAGAGAGGGATGGGGAGACTGGAGTGACGATATGAACAGGCAAGATTGGGGAGGAGAGATTTTCAGGAGAGGGTTTTTGGGAGCAGAGTACAAGGCGGTGGGTAGATATGACCTGAGAGACATATTCATCCCGATCAAAAACAGGTAGACTAGCAAAAATGGTACTAAATAAAGGATAAACGAGGTCAATAGGTAATTGGGAGATGAAAAGATGGAAACCATGCAAGTGGAGGATGGAGAGGACATGTTTGGGGATGTGGTTGATGGCTAGTCGAAGAGGGAGACCATAGCCAGTGGGGCGATCGATGGGGGCAGCGTGGAAATGAAGTGTTTGAGCACGGGTACAGTTGTGGAAAAGGCATATGAGTTCTTGGGATATCTCATCCTCAATGTACAGGGGTAGTGCTTCTAGGACAAGGATGAGAGTAGGCTCAGAGAGAATGGCTGAGTAGAGAGCATGGGTGGAGAGGCAAGGAAGGTGAGTGGCTTGAACTAGGATGTTTTGGAGGGTGGAATGACGAACAGAAGCAGAGGAGATAGAGGAGGAAGAAGAAGAGTGAGGAGTGGTGGGGATGGACATGGTGGGAGGAGCTAAGTGTATATCCAATATAGGGTAAAGAAAGTGACGAGGGAGGAGATGAAGAGGAGGGTAGAGAGGAGGGGAATAAAAGGGCAAAGAACTAGGTACATTGGAAACTATTGTAAGTGATGGTCCTTTTTATATTTAGACAAAAGAAGGGGGGCATGACAGAGATTGCTTTTGGGTTCCCAGGTGTTTTCTGATGAGCCATAACCTTTCCATGCAGTCAGGTACTTGTAATGGCCAGGGGATCCCCAGTGTGCAAGAAAAGCTTTGACTTCATACTCTTCTTCATTGGCAATCAATGTGGGCAGTGGTCTAGAAAATGATGGACCATGTGCATCAGTCTGTTTAAAGGGAGATAGAAGAGATGTGTGGAAGACATCATGAATCTTCCATGTGGGAGGAAGGCAGAGTTGGTAAGTGAGTGGTGATAGGACCTGAGAGATCTCAAAGGGTCCATGCTGTTTGGGTGCGAGTTTCCTAGATGGGTAAGGGATGTGGAGATTTGTGGCTTCAAGCCAAACCTTATCTCCTACTTTCCAGGGGGAGAATGAATGAGTGGTGTGCTGAGTGATGGTAAGATGAGCAGAATCATGGGCAGCTAGAGCCTCTTTTCTGGCCTCGGCTAGGGAAGTGAGTCGATCAGTAAGAGTGGGTAGGAAGGTTTTACCAAGGGCAGGATAGGCCTGAGGTTCATAGCCAAGGAGGAGAGAGAATGGGGATTGTTACGCTTGTGTGGAGTTATCCAGCAAGGTCAAAGGTTCGACAACTAGTCCTGAACCGATGAAAGCAACTAGTCGAGTGCACACTCAAGTGTAGTGCAAAGACACTCAGAAGGATCTCTCTAACTGCAACGAGCAGTCTCGAGGAGGCCAGAAAACTACACGTAGATTGCGTAGAACTAGCTGGAGAGCTATGGTACAAAGTGGGATCGACTATATAGTTCAAGGACAGGCTGTGCATACAGCCATAGATGAGTCAGGATGAGTCATGAGTAACTAGGATGACTGATGCATCAATGTGCAGCATTGGAGATAGGATCGAGGGATCAAAAGATGGCTGCGGGGCTATGCAATGGTTACCATCACAGTGAGATGGTGAAGGTGTGACAGTGTGAAGGGGTGACGATGTGAAGAGGTGAGACAAGTATCGGCTTGAGTAGACATCCCCTGTCTAGTGGTTTAACCCGAGAGGAAGGGTCCTAGTGATTCGTTGGTAGTCATTATGATCGGGGTCGGAAGTAGGAGGACTTATCAAGGGAAAGAAAAGGAAAAACTGTAACAGGGATTTCCTGGTGGAGCTGTGTGGGATGGAGTTGTGATGGAATTCTGCAGTTGTTAGGTACTCTGTCCATTCTAGAGGGTTATTAGCACAGAAAATACGAAGATATGTTTCTAGTTCTTGATTGGTCCTTTCTGTTTGACTGTCAGTTTGGGGGTGATAAGCAGTGGAGAGTCAAACGTTGTATTGGAGGAGTCTGGCCAGTTTTCGAGTGAACACTGAGGCAAACTGCAAGCCTCTGTCAGAGATGATAGAGTCATGTAAGCTGAACTGTTTGAACACATTGTTGAAAAATAATTTAGCAACACCAGCTGCATCAATGGTTTTGAGACAAGGAAGTAGAATTATCCCCTTTGTAAGGCCATGGTTGACCATGACCATGATGGAATCAAAACCGGATGATAGAGGAAGGTCTGTGATGAGATCAACAGAGATCTGTTTGTGTTACAGTTTTTCCTCTATTTCACCACTTGATAAGTCTTCCCTATTCTTGATCCAAAGATGACAACTACCAAGAACCTCTAGGATGCCCGCTACCCATCAAGCCAAGCATCCTCTCCAGTCAATCCTACATGACTCATCATCCTGTAACCTTGTCACCCTTTCACCTCTTCACATCATCACATCTTCACCATCTCACTACAATGGTAACCACACACAGCCTTCCAGCCACCATCTTTTGATCCCTTACTCCCATCATTGATGCTGTGCATTGATACATCAATCTCCCTAGTTACCTATGACTCATTCTGACTCATCATGGCTATGTGCACAGCTTATCCCTATACTATATAGTTGGACCCATCTTGTACCATAATTCCTCAGCTAGTTCCATGCAATCCACATGTAGTTGTCTGGCCTCCTTGAGACTGCCTGTTGCAGTTAGAGAAATCCTCTTGTGTCTTTGCACTACACCTCAGAGTGTGCACTTGTCTAGTCACTTTCATTGGTTCTGGACTATTTGTCAAACCTTTGATCTTGCTGGATAACTCCATGCAAGCATAACAAAAGAACTAGCTGTATTCCTGTCCCTGCTTTTTAGCAGAAGGACCCAGACCACACCCACGAAGTCATCTTCAGGAAGAAGATTAGACCTGCCAGTCCTTGCCTTTGTTCTAGCCGCCACTACCATTCTAGGATTGGTAGATACCATTGTCACCACCATCACCCTATATGCAGTTCTATCCTGTCAACCTAGACTGACCTAGAAAATCGACATGTGGGAACCCAGAGGAACCAACCCAGAAGCATCTATGGATGAAGAGGAGTCGTCACCGCAAAGGCGAACTCGAAGCCAACCAGTAGAAAGAGAGGGTACCCAGCAAGTCCCTCTACCACTGATCATGTTCAGAATGTCTACCAGACCACCCCACCTCTCAGGAAGAGAGCCATCAACATCTAGCAGCCACAGAAGGATACATGGACTGATCCATGAACCTGCCACTCCACCATCCAGTCTGCAGTCGATACCTGACGCATGGGAAAGAGCCACCATCCGACATGAAAGGGGAATTACACCATCCCTGCGATCACCAGTTAGAAGAATCATTGGATCTTCTATGGAAAGCCAGGAACATGTTGCAAGATCTTCAAGATCACCAGAATCAGTAACCACAGCACGACCACACCCACCTGAGGTAGCAAGAATAGAACCACCCACTCGAATGCCTGTCGTCGTCCCTTCCCTCTTAGAACCAATCTGAACAGAACAATTTCAACCAGATCAACTGATGGAGGAGGAATCTCATATCTATACAATCACCACTGAGTCACCACAAATCCCTATACTCGCTCCACACCTTAATCCCACATTTCTTGTCCCAGCTCCTTTACCTGCTCCCACTACTCTAGCACCCTCGTTCTTCCCTCAAGAAGAATTGGAGATTTGCGCTGGAAATCCAGGACCCTTTAACGGAAAACCAGAAGATGCTAAGTGGTGGTTTCACACTATGAAAGCCTACTTCGCAATCAATTACAAAGTTTATGACGAGCTGGCACAGATTGTTATTCTCCTCAACAATTTCAAAATGGGACTTGCTGCTACCTTCACTGAAGGATGGTATCAGAAAATCAACAACATGGTGAAATCTTTGGGGCATGTACAACTTGCTTTCAATGACTTAGAAAAAGACTTCTTTGTCACTTTCTCCCCAGGAGATGCTCAGGCAGACGCCTGAAGCAAACTATATGCCTTATGACAAGGCCGGGGAACATTTCCCACATTTCGTGCTCAGTTTGAGCTTCTAGTCACCAACGCTAGCATGGGCCAGCAAGATGTCTTGCTCATTGACCTTCTTAGGATCACAGTGCACTTCAACATCATAAACTTGATGACTGCAATAGATCCACCCCCAATCTCTTGGCAGAAATGGATGGAGAAGGCAGCCCAGTTTGACCTAATCCAAACTCGCACAAAACAATTACAAGCAAATCAGCCAAGTCCTGATGACTACATCAAAACAGAGAACCTGGACCATGCCAGCTCGCAGAGGTATCAATCTAAATCCACAAGGAACTCAGCCATTCCTAGTTGATGGAGGGCCATGAGCAGGGCACCTTTGAGATGGGAATGGACATTGGGGATGATGGTACAGAGCACCTGTAGCTGGGCAGTGGCAGTCCAGGCATGAGTAAAGGCAATGTTACGATTCTTTCCTTCGCTCCTTGTATTTTCCTCGTCTCCATCCTTTCCCTTCATCGGGCCGGTCCGCTTATCTTCTCCGAGCACTTTGATCACTTTATGTTTATCTTTGGCCCGTTCTCCTGCGTCATCCGAGTTATCTCAGATTATTTCCCTTAGTTACCATCCATACCTTGTACCTGCTGCACTTTGATCGCAGTAGCTTATCTCATCCTTCCACTACGTTCCATAGGCTTTGGTGCTTACTCACCTTCACCTATATATACCTTCATCACTTCTGTAATCTCCTTACACTTGTTCTACACAAATATACGCACTCTTGTGTCGCTCCTCAGTCCTCAAGTACCCCTTGAGTCCTTCGAAGTCCTCAGTCCTCGAGTACCCCTCGAGTCCTTCGTCTCCTTGTTCTCCTAGGTGGATAGGACGCTGCGACCTCTTCGTGAGAGTCCGCCCTTCCACAGGTTGCTTGAACGACACTCAACGTGCGTTCAGCGTAACACAGTGCTCTCCATCGCCCCAACACTGCCCTCAGTACCCATGGCAACCACCCAACCCAAACTCAAGGCTGTTCTCCCCCTCAACTTTTCAGGGGAACCTAGTGAGTCTATCTGATGGATCAAGGCCATGAAGGCCTATTTCCAGATCAACCCCACCCAATACTCCTCTGATGAAGCCAAGATCATGACCACTTTGAACCGAATGAGTAAGGGGCATGGGGTGTCCTTCTCGGAAATGTGGTACGACTGGATGGCTGACAAGAATGTCCCCTCCATTGAGAAAACTTTTGATAAACTTACCTCCAATTTCGAGTCCACCTTCTTCCCTTACGATATCAAGACCACTGCTCGCCTGGAACTCTCCTCTCTTCGACAGAAGTCCACTAAGACTGACGATGGGTTCCAGAAGTATATCACCGATTTCCAGAACCTTGCTGCCAAAGCTGGCATCTCGGATGATGCCACCCTCATCCACATGATGACTGGAGGACTTGACCAACATATCACGACTCTCATCCTCTCCATGTCCACCGTCCCTGACACCATCAACGGATGGATTGAAAAGGCCAAAACGTTCCATGCTCAGGTTGCACGAATAAATGCCTTGAAAAAGGGCAATCCCCAGACATCTTTCTTCTCCTCCCCTCGTACCAACAATGCCTCCTCTTTGGACCCAAACGCCATGGACATTGACACCCTCAGAGTAGGGAAGCTCACTCCAGAGGAACAGGCCCGATGCTTCCGGGAAGGCCACTGCCTTCGCTGCCGAAAGAAAGGACATAATGCAGGAAAATGCACTACTTTCACAACTCCTTTCAGACCCTCTCGACCTTGAGAGACCACCACTGTCACCACCGCTACCATAAGTACTCCAGCTATCACCCCTACGACTCCTCCTTCTGCCCTTGAAACCTATATGTCCCAACTCTGCTCCACTGGGAAGGGGGAAGGAGAAATCCTTCAGACACTCAAACTTTGCTTCGAACCAGGAGAGATGCAGATAGATAGTCTCAAACCGGGTTTTTAAAGAGGGAAGCTGCCTCGACGTCATCCTTCCCTCATGTACTAGTAGGCAAATCCAATGAAAGAACCATTCGTATCCCCATTCGCCTACAATCCCAATCCCAAACTGTCAACACCATCGCCCTCATCGATAGCGGTGCAACTGGGAACTTCATCGACCCCAGCCTGGTACCTTCCCTTCGATCTGGCATCCGCCGAATGGCCCAACCACTTACCACCACTAATGTGGATGGAACCCCCAACCGAAGGGGAATCATCCAGTTCACCGTATCAGCCAAAGCATCTTTTCCCTCGTACTCAAAGAACATCAAGTTCATGGTGACCTCACTCGGCGAAAGAAAAGTCATCCTGGGAACTTCCTGGCTAGCTAAACACAACCCAGACATCGACTGGCTCACCAAAACCATCACCATCCGGCCCCCAACTCCTCTCTCTCTCAACAAGATCACCCTCTCCACTCAACTCGCCCAACAAGAAGCCCCCAGAGATCAGGAAATCCCAGAATGGTGTAAAGAGTATTCTGACATCTTCTCCGAAAAGATGTTCAGTGTCCTCCCTCCACACCGCCCTTATGATCACATAATCGAGCTAAAACCTTCCTTTATCCCGAAAATAGCCAAAGTATATCCCCTCAACCCCGTGGAGAAAGAAGCTTGTAAAGCTTTTGTCAAAGAAAACCTGAAAACCGGTCGGATCGTCCCCTCCAAATCCCCTCAAGCATCACCATTTTTCTTTGTTCCAAAGAAAGATGGCACCCTTCACCCATGTCAAGACTACCGATACCTCAACGAATTCACCATCCGGAACGCCTACCCTCTCCCTCTTATCTCTGACCTCATCGACGACATGAAGGAGTCCACCATCTTCACTAAACTGGACATCCGATGGGGGTACAACAACATTCGACTTCGAGAGGAAGATCAATGGAAGGCTGCCTTCATCACTCCCCTTGGACTTTTTGAACCTACGGTTATGTTTTTTGGTTTTAACAATGCCCCTCCTACCTTCCAAAGTTTCATGAATCATATCTTCACCGACGTCCTCACCGAAGGTTGGTTGAAAATCTACATGGACAACATCGGCATACACACCAAGGACAATATCAACCTCCACCACCAACGTACTCTTTGAGTCTTCCAACGACTCCGAGATCACAACCTATCGCTTAAACTCTCCAAATGCTCTTTCGACACTCCGAAAATGGAATATCTCGGGATGATCATTGGTCAAGGACATGTGGAAATGGATCCCGTTAAACTAACCACCATAGCCAACTGGAAACCCCCAATTTCGGTCAAAGGAATTCATAGCTTCCTGGGATTCGCTAATTTCTACAGGAAGTTCATTCCCAATTTTTCCAACATCATCGCCCCCCTTGTCCTCCTCACCAAAAAGGACGAACCTTGGCTCTGGACTCCACTCCAGGATAAGGCCTTCTCCACCCTCAAATCTTCTTTCTCATCCGCTCCTGTTCTCTCACTCCCAGATCCCTCTAGACCGTTTTCACTCATGACTGATGCCTCCCTCCTTGCAGCAGGCGCAGTCCTGCTCCAAGCAGACATTAATGGTGATCTTCATCCTTGCGCATACTTCTCTAAGACATTTAGTCCTGCTGAATGAAATTACGATATTTATGATAGGGAACTGCTGGCCGTCATCCTCGCCCTGCAAGAGTGGCGACACTACCTCCTCGGCACCCCCCACTCCATCACCATCCTTACGGACCACAAGAACCTCTCTTACCTCAAGGACCCTCGCAAACTTTCATGTCGGCAAGCCCGCTGGTCTCTTCTCCTCCAGGATTTCGACATTACCTGGAAAGTCACCCCAGGAGCGCAGATGGGACCAGCCAATGCCCTCTCTCGATGAGATTCGGTGGACATCTCCCTCGATAACTTTGCCCCCATACTCCCGGAACCCACTGTCATCGCCGCTTTCGACCTCGCCTTAGCCCAAAAGATCTCAGCCTCTTCCCCATCCTGACCCTCTGGTTCTCCGTGCAGTCAATGCTCTCAAAGACAACTCCCCTCTATTCCCTTGCTCCTCCCTCTCTGACTGGTCCCTACACAATGGGAAACTATATTTTAAAGACCGTCTTTATGTTCCTCCCGAAGCTCGCTCAGATCTCCTCCACTCCCTCCACTCTTCCCCTGCCTCCAGCCATGCAGGACAGTTTCATACCAAGGTTCTGGTTGAACGCAACTACTGGTGGCCTGGTCTCTCCACCTTCGTCAAGAACTTCGTCACCGGTTGTGCCCTCTGTCAACAGTCCAAGGTCAACACCCACCCCACCATCCCGCTGCTTAACCCCATTCCTTCGTCCTCAACTCTCCCTTTCAAGCAAATCTCTGTTGACCTCATCACTGACCTTCCCTTATCGTCTGGTTTCGATTCCATCATGGTCGTGGTAGACCATGGCCTTATGAAGGGGGTAATCCTGCTTCCTTGTCTCAAAACCATTGACGCTGCAGGAGTTGCCAAACTATTTTTTGACAATGTCTTCAAACATTTTGGTCTCCACGACTCCATCATCTCAGACTGAGGCTCCCAATTTGCCTCCACCTTCACTCAAGAACTTGCCAGACTCCTCCACTATGACCTTCGCCTCTCAACCGCCTATCACCCTCAAACTGATGGTCAAACCAAACGAACCAATCAGGAACTAGAAACATACCTCCACATCTTTTGTGCTAATAATCCCTTAAAATGGATAGATTACCTAACAACAGCAGAGTTCCACCATAACTCCGTCCCACACAGCTCCACCCGGAAATCTCCGTTCTCCCTCCTCCTTGGTTATGAACCCCAAGCCTACCCTGCCCTGGGTAAAACTTTCCTCCCTGCTCTCACTGATCGCCTCTCCTCCCTAGCCAAAGCCAGAGAAGAGGCCCTTGCAGCCCATGACTCTGCTCGCCTGGCCATGACTCGACATTCCACTCATTCTTTCTCTCCATGGAAAGTAGGGGATAAGGTTTGGCTCAAAGCCACTAATCTCCACATCCCATACCCATCTAGGAAACTCGCCCCCAAAAGGCATGGATCCTTTGAAATATCTCAGGTCCTATCTCCACTCACATACCGACTCCGCCTTCCCCCCACATGGAGGATTCATGATGTTTTCCACGCATCATTGCTTTCATCCTTTAAACAGACTGATGCACATGGTCCCTTGTTTTCTAGACCACCGCCCACACTGATTGCCGATGAAGAGGAGTATGAAGTCAAGGCACTTCTCGCACACCGGGGATCCCCTGGCCATTACAAGTACCTGACCACATGGAAAGGTTACAGTTCATCAGAAAATACCTGGAAACCCAAAAGCAACCTCTGTCACGCCCCCCTCCTTTTATCTAAATATAAAAAAGACCATCATTTATGTTAGAACCTCCAAAATGTATTTAGTCCTTTGCCTGTTCTTCCCTCTCTTCGCAACCCTTCTCTTCATCACCCTCCTCGCGACCTTCTTCTCCATCTATTGGCTTTACACGTAGAAATGTCCATCCCCACTTCCCCCCAATCGTCCCCTTCTTCTTCCATCTCCGCTGCCTCTGTCCGTTGTGCCACCCTTCGCAATACTGCAATCCAGCCTACTTACCTTCCTCGCCTCATGGCCCACTCCTTGTATTCTACCATCCTCTCGGAACCTCCGCTAGTCCTCGCCCTAGAGGCTCTTCCCCTCTACGCCGAGGATAAAATCTCCCAAGAACTCGTACACCTCTTTCACGATGTCTCTCGTACTCAGACCCTTCACTTCCATGCCGCACCCATTGATCGCCCCATGGGATACGGTCTCCCTCTTCGTCTAGCTATCAACTGCCTTCCCGAATGAATCCTCTCTATTCTTCATTTACATGGTTTCCATGTCTTTGTTTCCCAACTACCTCTAAACCTGGTGTACCCTTTATTTAGCATCATTTTCGCTAGCTTACCCATCTTTGATCAAGATGCCTACGTCTCTCGCATCCTATCCTCCTCCAATCTCGTACTCAGATCCCAGCGAACCTCTCCTAGTGGCTCCTCCCCCATCGCCCTCCCTGTGCTACTCAGTCAACCATCGTCTGCTCATGCTGCCACCCCCTCCCTTGACACCACACTCGTCAAATCCCAATCATCCCCGCCCTTGGCCACCGACGAAGTGGATGAGATAGTCCACATCTCTCCTCCCCAGTCCTATGTGATCACTCTCCCCAACAGCACCACTGTCCTCTCTTCTCCCACGCGCATTTTACCTCGGCCATTTTGTCCCACTCCTGTGACCCCCACCACCCAGTGCTTCCATTGTCGTGAACTGGACCATTACATCGAAAATTGCCCTGGATACACATGCCCTAACTGCCACAACCTCACTCCGGGCCATCATTGGAGAGAGTACCTCACCAGCCAATGTGATGTATGTCTACACTGGGGACACAGTGCTCGAGCCTGCCCAACTCGCATCTGCTCCAGTTGTAATCAATCTGGACATGTCTTCAACGATTGTCCGTTTGAACATCTCACTCCCACACAGTCTACCAGCCTTTTTGGAGGAATGCCATCTGCTACGGATTGAACCTGGGGTTCAGCTGTACGAAGGGGGTAATGTTACGATTCTCTCGTTGGCTCCTCGTATCTTCCTTGTTTCTATTCTTTCCCTTCATTGCGCTGCCCCCCTTACCTTTTCTGAGCACTTTGATCACTTCTTGTTTATTTTCAGCTCCCTTTCGTGTGTCATCCGAGTCATATTGGATTACTTCCCTTAGTTACTGATTGTACCTGGTACCTGCTGCACTTTGATAGTCGCAGCTTACCTTATCCTTTCCACAATGTTCCATAGACTTCGATGCTGACTCATCTCAGTCTATATATACCATTACCACCGCATGTATATTCCTTACACTTGTTCTACGCGAATATACACACTCTTGTGTCACTCCTCAGTCCTCGAGTATCCCTCGAGTCCCTCGTCCCTTTGAAGTCCCTAGTCCTTGAGTACCCCTCAAGTCCTTCGTCTCTTTGTTCTCCTAGGTGGATAGGATGCTGCGACCTCTTCATGAGAGTCCGCCCTTCCACAGGTTGCTTGAACGACACTTAACGTGCATTCAGCGTAACAAGAGGCATGGAAAACATCATGAATTTTCCAGGTGGGAGGGAGACGGAGTCGGTAAGTAAGTGGAGATAGGACCTGAGCAATTTCGAAGGGTCCATGCCATTTGGGTGCGAGTTTTCTAGACAGGTATGGAATGCGGAGGTTAGTGGCTTCAAGCCAAACCTTATCTCCTACTTTCCAGGGGGAGAACGAGCGAGTGGTATGCTGAGTCATGGCAAGGCGATGTTACGGTTTTTCCTTTTCCCTCCTCTAGATAAGTCCCCTTCACTCCCGACCCGGCCATAGCGACTGCCCATTCATCTTTAGGAACTCCGTTCGTTCAGACAAGGTCCAGTCATCAATGACTATTCCCGAATGTACACGTCACTCTCCTATCCCTTCTCTTTTCTTCACATCGTCACCTCTTCACATCGTCACCACTTCACATTGTCACACCTTCACCATCTCACTATGATGGTAACCATGCATAGCCTCGCAGCCACCATCTTTTGATCCTTTGATCCCATCTCTGATGCTGCGCATTGATGTATCAGTCACCTTAGTTACCCGTGACTCACCCTGACTCATCACAGGCTGTATGCACAGCCTATCCTCACACTATATAGTTGACCTCGGTTCATGTCATGTTCCCTAGCTAGTTCTACGCAATCTACGTGTAGTTATCTGGCCTCCACGAGACTGCTCGTTGCAGTTAGTGAGAACCTCTCGTATCTTCGCACTACACCTCAGAGTGTGCGCTCGACTAGTTACTTTCATTGGTTCTGGACCCGAGTGTCGAACCTTTGACCTTGTTGGATAATTCCACGCAAGCGTAACACCCTTGGTCCAGATCAAGTCCAGACATCATTCATTTTTGTTGGTAGGCCCACTCGAGCCTCATCCCTTCTTGTTTACCTTGGTTCCCCCTTGGGATGAGACTATCTCATGCCCACCCTTTTCTTCATCGCATCCTCTGGACTTCCTGAGGGTCGGCATCCCCCAACTTTTTATTCTTCTTACAGCACGATCACAATCTATCACTCAAGATCTCCAAATGCTCCTTTGATACTCTGAAAATGGAATATCTGGGTATGATCATTGGTCAAGGACAAGTAGAGATGGATCTGATCAAACTAACCACTATAGCTGATTGGAAACCTCTAATTTCAGTCAAAGGCATTCGCAGTTTCCTCAGTTTCACTAATTTCTACAGGAAATTCATCCCCAATTTCTCCAACATCATCGCCCCCCTTGTCCTCCTCACCAAGAAAGACGAACCCTGGCTCTGGACTTCCCTTCAGGACAAAGCCTTCACCACTCTCAAGACTTCCTTCTCCTCTATTCTGGTCCTCTAGCTCCCTGATCCCTCCAGACCATTTTCTCTGATGACTGACACCTCTCTCCTCACTGCAGGAGCTGTCCTTCTCCAAGCTGACATTAATGGTGACCTTCATCCTTGTGCTTATTTCTCCAAGACATTCAATCCAGCTGAACGAAATTATGATATTTATGACAGAGAACTTCTGGCAGTGATCCTTGCTTTACAGGAATGGCGACATTATCTTCTAGGTACACCCCACTCGGTCACCATTCTCACTGATCACAAGAACTTCTCATACCTCAAAGACCCTCATAAACTCTCTTGCTGACAAGCTTGCTGGTCTCTTCTCCTTCAGGATTTCGACATCACTTGGAAAGTTACCCCAGGCACACAAATGGGACCAGCTGATGCTCTTTCTCAATGAGATTCTGTAGACACTTCCCTTGATAATATTGCCCCCATCCTCCCAGAACCTACCATCATTGCAGCCTTCGATCTTGCTTTAGCTGACAAAATCTCAGCTTCCTCTCCATCAGATCCCCTTGTCCTTTGTGCAGTCAATGCTCTCAAAGACGGCTCCCCTCTGTTCCCTCACTCCTCCCTCTCTGACTGGTCTCTACATGATGGAAAACTATACTTTCGGGACCACCTTTATGTTCCCCCTGACACTCACTCTGATCTCCTCCATTCCCTCCACTCCTCCCCCACTTCTGGCCATGCTGGGCAATTTCGCACCAAAGTCTTGGTAGAATGCAACTATTGGTGGCCAGGACTTGCCACCTTTGTCAAGAACTTTGTTGCTGGCTGTACCCTCTGCCAGCAATCTAAAGTCAACACCCATCCCACCATACCACCACTCAACCCCATTTCTTCAACTTCGACCCTCCCTTTCAAACTGATCTCTGTTGATCTCATCACAGACCTTCCCCTATCATCTGGCTTTGATTCCATCATGGTCGTGGTCGACCATGGCCTTACAAAGGGGGTAATTCTACTTCCTTGTCTCAAAACCATTGATGCAACTGGCATTGCTAACCTATTCTTCAACAACGTCTTCAAAAGATTTGGCTTACACAACTCTATGTTATGATTTTCTCCGTCGCTCCTCGTATTTTCCTCATATCTATCCTTTCTCTTCATCGCGCCGGTCCCCTTATCTTCTCCAAGCACTTCAATCACTTTATGTTTATCTTCGGCCCGTTCTCCTGCATCATCCAAGTTATCTTGGATTATTTCCCTTAGTTACCATCTGTACCTGGTACCTGCTGCACTTTGATAGCAGCAGCTTATCTCATTCCTTCTATTATGTTCCATAGGCTTCGATACTTACTCATCTTCACCTATATATACCTTCGCCACCCATGTAGTCTCCTTACACTTGTTCTACGCGAATATACGCATTCTTGTGTCGCTCCTCAGTCCTCGAGTATCCCTCGAGTCTTTCGTCTCCTTGTTCTCCTAGGTGGATAGGATGCTGTGACCTCTTCGTGAGAGTCCACCCTTCCACAGGGTGCTCGAACGACACTTGTCGTGCATTCAGCGTAACACTCTATCATCTCTGACAGAGGCCCACAGTTCACCTCAGCATTTGCTTGAGAGTTGGCCAGACTTCTTTGATATGATGTCCGACTCTCCACCACATACCATCCTCAGACTGATGGCCAAACTGAAAGAACCAATCAGGAACTTGAGATGTATCTTCATATTTTCTGCACTAATAACCCTCTCAAATGGACTAATTACCTGACAACTGCAGAATTCTACCACAACTCCATCCCACACAGCTCCACTTGGAGATCTCCATTTTCCCTTCTCCTTGGTTATGAACCTCATGCTTACCCTGCCTTGGGAAAAACCTTCCTCCCTGCTCTCACTGACCGCCTCTCCTCCCTAGCCAAGGCCAGAGAAGAAGCCCTTGCTGCCCATGATTCCACTTGCCTCACCATGACTCGGCACACCACTGGATCATTCTCCCCCTGGAAAGTAGGAGATAAGGTTTGGCTTGAAGCCACTAACCTCCACATCCCTTATCCATCCAGGAAACTTGCACCCAAACGGCATGGACCCTTCAAGATTTCTCAGGTCCTATTACCGCTCACATACTGACTCCAACTCCCTCCCACATAGAAGATCCATGATATTTTCCATGTGTCACTTCTTTCTTCCTTTAAACAGACTAATGCACATGGCCCATTGTTCTCTAGACCACTGCCCATGCTGATTGCCAATAAAGAGGAGTATGAAGTTGAGGCACTCCTCACACACCAGGGATCCCCTGGCCATTACAAGTACCTGACTGCATGGAAAGATTATAGCTTTTCTGAAAATACATGGGAACCTGAAAGTAATCTCCGTCACACCCCCCTTATTTTATCCAAATATAAAAAAGACCATTGCTTACAATAGATTTCAATGTACCTAGTCCTTCACCCTTTTATTCCCCTCCTCTCGATCTTTGTTTCCATTGCCCTCCTCATCACTTTCTTCACACTCTATTGGTTATACACTTGATTCCTCTCTCAATGTCTATCCCCACCTCCCCCCAGTTGTCCCCTTCCTCTTCCATCTCTGCTGCTTCTGTTCATCATGCTACCCTTTGAAATACCCCCATACAACCCACATATCTTCCTCACCTTACTGCTCACACTCTCCACTCAGCCATCCTCTCTGAACCACCCTTGGTCCTTGCCCTGGAAGCTCTCTCTCTCTACATTGAAGATGAGATTTCCCAGGAATTAGTATGCCTTTTTCATGATACCACCTGTGCTCAAACCCTTCACTTCCATGCCACACCCATTGATCATCCCACTGGATATGGTCTGCCCCTTCGATTAGCCATCAATCACTTCCCAGAATGAATTCTTTCCATCCTCCACTTACACAGTTTTCACATTTTCGTCTTGCAATTGCCCTTAAACCTTGTTTATCTTTTGTTTAGCACCATCTTCGCCAGTTTACCTGTCTTTGATCAAGATGCTTATGTCTCTCATGTCTTATCCTCTTCAAATCTCATACTTAGATCCCAATGAACCTCCCCAGATGGCTTCTCCTCCATTGCCTTCCCTGTGCTCCTAAGTCAACCATCCTCTGCTCACATTGCTACCCCATCTCCTGAGACAACGCTTGTCGAATCTCAACCACCCCCATCCATCTCCACCAACAAGGTCGACAAGATAATCCATATCTCCCCTCCCCAGTCATATGTGATCAATCTTCTCAATGGCACTACTGTCCTCTCCTCTCCCACTCACATCTTACCCTGGCCCTTTTGTCCCACTCCTGCGACCCCCACCACCTGGTGCTTCCATTGTCATGAACTGGGTCATTACATCGAAAATTGCCCTGGATACACGTGCCCTCACTGCCACCACCTCGCTCTGGGCCATTGTTGGAGAGAGTGCCTCACCAGCCAATGCAATGTTTGTCTACACTGGGGACACAGCACTCAAGCCTGCCCCACTCGCATCTGTTCTGGTTGCAATCTGTTATGCTGAGCAGACACTCATGTCGCCCAAGCAACCTGTGAATGGGGTGGACTCTCACGAAGAGGCCAACAGCATCCCAAACACCTAGGAGAGCGAAGGAAACTCCTGGCAGAGGTGAAGAACTAAGGCTGGGACTCAGAGAGGTCTGAGGACTCAAGGGACACAAGGTACTGTTACAAGAAATGCCACCCCTTTTAGACCGGCACGACGTGGTGTATCCTTGATGAGTTTTTCTTCTCCATCTGTCTATGCTTCCCGATTGGTCACTACTTCTGATAGCCATTTGTATTCGGATCTCTATCCAACTCCCGTCCCTCCCCAGTTTAGTCTTACCCTTGATGCGCCCGTTCCTATTTCGGACATCCATCTCCTAAGATGATTCTCTCATATCATCTCGTGTTCCACTCCCCCTGGATACCGCAGTTCCTTTGTCATGGTAGATGACGCTTCTTCGGCCGATTCTTTGTCATTGCAAGGTACCTGACAGTATATAAAGACCGATGACCTGTACTACTATTCTTCAGCTAGTTCTACGCAATCTACGTGTAGTTGTCTGGCCTCCACGAGACTGCTCGTTGCAGTTAGTGAGAACCTCTCGTGTCTTCGCACTACACCTCAGAGTGTGCGCTCGCCTAGTTGCTTTCATTG
>JBBPTT010000606.1:0-20176 GCA_038094175.1 Boletellus aff. lepidospora
GACGTCGTCGACTCACGGCCTTCCCTGTAGACCCGACCAGATATACCATGTCACTGTGATGCCCTGCTACGACAAAAAGCTGGAAGCGTCGCGCCAAGACTTTTACAACGAACTGTATTCGACCCGGGACGTGGACTGTGTGATCACGACGGGGGAACTCGAGCTGCTCATGCGCGACAAGGGCTGGAACTTGTCTGCACCAGTTCCCGAAGAAGATGCGGTACAAAGACTGGAAGTCATCCCCGAGCTGCTGCTTCACCCGGGGACGAGCTCGGGATCGTACCTGCATTCGCTGATGTCCGCCGTGAGACGGGCGTCCGCGGAACCGCTGGACCTGAGCGTGAAGCGGGTGCGCACGTCCGACTATGAAGAGTACACGCTGCAGAAGCAGAGCAGTGGGGAGGTCGTGTTCAAGGGGGCAAAGTGCTATGGGTTCCGGAACCTGCAGAACGTGGTGAGGAAGGTCGGGAGGGGGGCAGGGGTGCAGGTCGGAAGGGGTGCAGCGGGGCGCATGGTTGGGGCAAGGGTGCGGGGGAAGAAGGGGGACGCGGAGGAGAAGGGGTACGATTACGTGGAGGTGATGGCGTGCCCAGGGGGGTGCGTGAACGGGGGTGGGCAGCTGGGCCGGATATGGCAGGCATCCGAGCGGGCAGAGGACGAGGAGGGGCATGCGCGGCACTGGGAGGAGAACGGGGTCTCCACGTCGGAAAAGCGCGAGTGGGCGCAAGCGGTCGAGCAGGCGTACTGGCATGCAACGCCAACGCCACCGATGGGCTCAGATGAGCTGGATGATGCCGACCGCGTTGCCGTGATGGCGCAACGTGACATGTGCCGGCCGGAGCAAGCGGGCCGGACGCGGTGGGACGCGGAGATGGATGCCGGAGCGGAGCAGCGAGGCCGGGCGTTGTTCCGGACGAATTACCGGCCCGTGGAGAGTGAGGTCATCGGCCTGGCGGTTAAGTGGTGAAGACGTCATCGCTGCGAGACTGTTTTTACATAGATCCGAGTGTACATGCGGTACAACAAAGCAATCGTAGACAATAGTGGCTCTAAGTTACGGTCATTAGATGGCAGGGCGCGCGGCGTCGTTCATCGACGGTGTTGCGCGCCGTCTTTAAACCAGTACTTGCACGAGGGGCAGTATTCGGGTGTTCTTAGCGTAATCGTTTCCTTCATGTCCGGACCAAGATACTGGGGACGGTGAGCGCGGCCACCGCACGTGGCGTCGAGGCGACGTACCCTTTCGCATTGGCAGTCGGAGGAGCAGTTTCGTGGATGGCGCTGAGAATGAACGCAGTACGGGCTTCCACAGTCAATTTTCCGGACCTTGCGGGTCTTGACGGCGACGATCAACGTGCGTCCCGTGTGTCGGGGAGCGGAGGACTCACCACGTTGTAGTGCTACGCGTGGCACGGCTGGTGAGCCATGTTCCGGAACAGCGTGGGAGACTTACCCCACAACCGTACTTGGTGCCTTCGCTGGCAAAAAAGGTGGGGTTGAGCGGCGGCCCTGCGAGAGAGCGGGATGGAAGAGAAAGACGGACGTTTCGAGGTTGCACATGGCGGGGTGCGGAACGGCTTGGGGTGGGTGAGTTTAAATAGCAGTAGAGGACGTCGGCACCGCATACCTGTGCAAGGAGGAGCGGGGTGGAGAGCGGGGTGGTTGACAGGCGAGTTTATATGTCAGCGAGGGTGGGCCAAGGATCGTGGATCGGTGGACGGTGGAATGGCGCAGTCACAAGACCATAGGGAGAACGATCGGACGCGATACGATAAAAATCACAAACGACCCGCGAGATTGGACGGCCGATAAAAAAAAATAAGAACGAGGAAGAGGAGGACGCGAATGGCCCCCCCCCCCTTCCGTTGCCGGTGTTGTCGCGTGTTTGCGCATCTCCCCCGATCACACATACGTCCCGACACCTCCCTCGTCCATGTCCGCCACCCCCCCTCCCACGACCCGCTCGCGGACGCTGTTGTTCATCTCCTACCGCGACTCCACAGCACGGTCCTCGCGCTTTTCGCGC
This sequence comes from Boletellus aff. lepidospora, assembly GCA_038094175.1. Taxonomy (NCBI): domain Eukaryota; kingdom Fungi; phylum Basidiomycota; class Agaricomycetes; order Boletales; family Boletaceae; genus Boletellus; species Boletellus aff. lepidospora. Next base: position 2,027 of record JBBPTT010000606.1, read on the forward strand.
ACCTCCTCGTCCTACGACGACCCATACCAGACCGGCGACGAACACGAACGGCTCATCACCTCCCCCGCGAGCCACGTTGCGCTAGACGCTCGGCTGCCCCCTAAATGGTATTGTTGCCCCTCCAGCCAGAGCTCTTCCGTCTCTCACGCGACCCCAGGGTGGATCTCTCAGACCAGGTGGAGGAAATACTGGCTAGCGCCGAGGCTAAAAGTGCGTTCTCCCTCCACATCCCCCATCCCGTACGCCGACCACCGTGAGCAAGTCGGCGCACTTGAAAAGCTTCACGCGAAGCACGTCCTCCCCGGCTTCGCAGACCGCACCGCCGAAGAGAGAGAGATCGAGGCAGCCACGACCGACATTACCAGGGTGCGCATCTGGTGTCCTTTAATCCCGCAGTTTGTCCTTTGACATGTGCCTTGTTTACCCCTTTTGTCCACCAGGACTTCCGACGCTGTCACACTCTGATCCAGCGGATTGGCTCAGATCAGGACCACACCTTCCCGCCCTCAAACAGGAATCAACACGAGGCCCTTGCGGCCAAGAACGTACAGAGAGGGTTAGCAGCGAGGATACAAGCACTCAGCTCAACCTTCCGGAAGAAGCAGCGCGTGTACATGGAACGTCAGTGTGTTTGAACCGGTCACATCAGCTGCTATTTCTTATGTCATCTGCGCCCTCAAACAGGCCTCCAGGGTCATGCCATCAAAAACCAAGACCTTCTCATTGCTTCGGGCATGATCACATCCAAAGGCTCCGAAGGCATGACCGCCGTCGACGAGGATGTTCAAGCAGCAGCGGTAAGTCCGCCGTATCCTCGTTATCTCGCGTATGTTGACCACTTTCCGTTCCAGCAAGCACAGACTCAGGAGACTGTCCAAATGCAAGACATCCAGCTGCGTGACCGTGAACTAACGGAGATTACCAGCTCTATTGCTTCCTTGGCAGAGCTCTTTAAAGACCTGTCGATTCTGGTGATTGACCAGGGGACCCTTCTAGACAGCGTCGAATATAATATAGAACAAACATCAGTACACGTTGCCGAAGCAGTCAAGGAGCTAGATGTTGCTACTCGGTTTGTGGGACCTCCTCTCGCATTCAGCCTCTTGCTTGACCAACCAGGCAGGTATCAAAAGAACACCGGTCGCCGCAAGATCATCTTTCTCCTGCTGCTGCTGATCTTTGGGTTAATAATCGTCCTTATCTTCAAGCCACGCCGCCATCCGACACCGACACCGATATCTTCGGACCCCATACCTTCTCCGGATGATTTTGCGCCAGCACACCTGTATCCGCGGATACCACGATGAAAGAACTTCCAGGAACACGTTTCGGGGTCTGCTTTAGCCAGCGTTTTCACGGCCAGGTGGATCTGACTGGCGTTTGTGCCAAGGTGGGTCGTGACATCTTCCATGACATCAATCCCGTGATGATTCTTGGCCAATGGGTAAACCTTGTTGGCACCATCATTGCAGGACTGGACCACGTTCGTCAGTGGCGGCGCTTCGACCATGTTGTACAGGGCATTCTATATGGAGACCTGGTGTTGATCGATAAAGCTGTCTTGACGCTTTTGCATAATTGCGCCACCAACATGTCCTATTCCCCCTCATGTGAAGGTAGTCGTGACGCTGGTGCAGGCAAAGGTGACGAGCCGGAACACGGGACGAGAAAGGTTCCGCACATGTGTGCCATGTCTGCTTGATGCGACGAGGTGCCACATCCACTCGCTGACGGACGGACTTTGGAAGTGCCTCGTTGCGCGGCACGTCTGTCCCATCCTCTGCCACACTTCCTGATTCGCACAAGAGTACCCTCAACGCCCTGTCAAGCGAGTGTAGCATCTGACCGCAAATCCTATCCCGCTGATCGGGTGCACGCCTTGCCGTCGACCCAGCCATGACGAGATCGGCGCCGTCCTCCAGAACTGACCCCCCCTTTTTATGTTGGCTCAAACATTTTTTCCGTGCAGCGTGGTGTGTATCCGAGCCCAGTGATCAATGAAAACCGCGCATCCGGTTTGCATGCAACACGATGAGTGTTTGTCCGTGTGTGTCGGATGAAATAGCCCAGCATGACACACCCCCGGTGTTGCAGAACCAGCCGGGTGGTTGGGATGAATTTGAAGCGGCCGGACAGGACGCATCGTGCACGATCGATCCACCGTCTGCTCGTGATGGCACCCGAGTGAGCGAGGCTGAACCTGTCATCAAGTATCAGCCCAACGCAGCTCGACGATAATATTATGTAAAAATTATAATTGCAAGGTTGGCGTGGCTGTACACGTCGTTTCCACAAACTCCGATTATCCATATTTGGAAGGCTCGTTTATCAGAAAGGAAAGGAAAAAAAAAAAAAAAGAAAGAGAGAAGAAATGGGGTAACGAATGTGGCGCAAGTAGTACCGGTGGAACAAGGGTAAGAACCCTCGGTCGGCGTTGATGGCAGAAATGTGTACCATGTGATTGAGAGCCAGCATGTATACACGTGTTCCAGTTGGGATGCTGAGGGAGGCGTCAAACGTGCAGTAACACGAGTCAGTCTGCACCTGTATGTGTTTTTTTTTTTTTGTTTTCAGGAGACCAGTCGGACATTCGTAAGTCGGCAGGCAGGCGACCTATTGCGCTCCGCGGGGTGGGGGAAGTGTCACGACGACCTTGGCCTCGTGGTAGGCAGGGTCAACGTCTTGCGTCTGTCAGCGATGTCAGCTCTCACTCTTCGGTGTCAGCGCAGAGACAAAAGAGGAGACGTTGAACTCGAGCACAAACCCGGCAGGATCAAACGCAAACAGAGGAACTCCAAAGACTCAGCAGCCCGTCCGACGGAACTAACGAACCTCATCGCCTCTGCTTCCCCCTACCGCCGTGGCATGGAAGCGCGAGTGAGTTTGCGGTCAGTGCGTCGCAGAGAAGGTCGTCGTTCTGCGCAAACGCCGATATCGCCCTCGGTGGCCCGTCAGTAACGCCGATCCCGGCTCAGTAGCCAGATAATGTCGGGCTCACCCTTCGTCAAGACATCTGTGATTCCACTCTGCCCCGGGCTGGCGGGCAGGCGAGCCGTCCGGCCATCCCCGACGCTCTCCCTCTACACGCGCGCACAAGCCTGGCGGTCCACTCGATCATGGCATCGCCCGAATAGCTGATAGACCCGATTCGCCCAACGTCGCGCACGGTACCGGCGACCTCACAAAAGGTATGCACCAGACAGACGAATCCATTACGACCGGCAAACAAGACAAGTTTGCAAATGGGTCCGTTGACGGATTTCACCCAGACTAAACAGTGTTCCAGCGCCCGCAAGGACCTTTGAGCGAGGTTGCTCCGATAGCAACGAAGCGAGCAAGTCGGGCCGGTCAGAATTCCTGAGCTACATGACGGACGGAACATGACCAGCGCCAAGCATGCGTACGTGCAGGCAGAATGGCAACCATGGAGGCCCGGAGAACCTCGTGATTCTATCAGATGAGCGCAAGCTGTGGTGTGGTTGCGGCATCGTAACGTACCGTTTACGAGCTACTATGTCTTCTGCTGCATCATGCTCCGGTTGTGCCGCGTCATTCACACTCGGCAGACACGGACGCTCAAGTGTGGTGACCGGATGGCGGTTAGGACTGGGCAGTCTCGTTTAGGTCCGCACCGAACGAACAGTAAGCCCGACAACATGACGTCACTAGACACCACTTCCGGATTATCCGCCACCACTCGGCTGCCCTCGAGTGACCATGAAACAGCCCATGTCATTGAACAGAATACAGTAAATAAAAGTGGTATCATTGGCGGTACACCAAGGACATAGCATGCCTTCCATGGACACCGGGTTCCAAGACGGTTCCAGGGAGACACTTACGCCAACGCTCCCTACGGAAGTTAACCGTGAGCTCTGCCTGACGCACACATAATTGCAACGCACCATGGGATCCCAGGCTGGCAGAACGACCGCATCGCCCGCCTCATACACCTTGACAAGCTCCTTGGGCGCAACCGACTTGTGCACGACCACTTGGTAGACGAACCTGGACAGACATCGCGTCATCGAAACCCATGGGTGCACACCGACGGCAAAACACGCACTCGTCAAACCATTTCTCACTCATGACCAAGAAACCCTTGTGGCCGGCCTCGTCACCCCATGAATTCTCGACCTTGAAACGAATCGCACGCCCAGTCTTGTCGTCAACGTGCACACCAGAGATCACCATCGCGTGGGTCATCGCCGACTCGTTCGTCTGTAAGCGTTGCGCCTTGGTCAATGACAGGGAGATGTCGAACGCCTGCTACTCGCCAACAAAAATCAGCGTCGGACTCAGTCTCGGGGCACGGTCGACTGACCTCATACTGGAAGTAGGCAGTGTCCAGGATACCAATGTCTTTCAGCGTCGACGAGAATTTACCGACGTCACACCCAAAGAAGACTGGTTGGCCGGCCTTGATTGCCCGTATAACCGCGGCTTTGAGTTCATCGCTTGTTGTATTGACGTCTAGGCAATCGCTCAGGCGTGCAGGCCGACTCAGTCTCGCGACTCACAAAGAACAGGGCGACCACCCCAAATGTTACCAAGCTTATCGACGGTGTACAGCTTGTTATACTCGTTTCGGGGGTCGTTGATAAGCGAAAAATGTTCCGGAGGCTGGATGGACACGATCAATATGACTTCTCCCAATAATCAGAGAGAAAACGGCAAACAGGATGTCTGGCGGTGAATGTTCGGTAGAACTCCACAGGCGTACCCTCCCACTTGGTATATTTACCGTCCTCGCTATAGTATTCCCACGTAAACGGAACATCCGGCCTTGGTGGAACACCAAGCGTCGCAGTCAGGACAGTGTAGATTTCCTGCATAAGCTGCTCCTTCTTTGCGCGGAGGGTCCCCTGTACCTGTTCGGATGACAGGCTCGCGTCGGCCCGAAGAGAGACAGAGAGACCGCGAAGGATGAGCGCGTGCTCGCGGAGCTTGGTCTTCAAGAGGGAATTGAGTGGGCCAGAAGCACTAGAGTGCAGTGATTCTGGGTATACAGATTGGGGAACAAGACCATATGTCTGGGACACCATGCGAATAAGATAAATGACCCGAGGAACAGGGTTGTGCCGACCTCGAGGATGTTCACGACCATGTCCCATTGACCACCATCGCTGATGAGATCGTTTGCAAGGAAGTTGACAAGTCGGTCGTCCACCGGAAGCTCAGCGTTCTCGATGGACAACTCGAGGTAGTAGTTGGACTTGTTAAGTTTGTCCCAGAAGAAGAGGTATGACTGTCAAGAGCAACGTCTCAGAAGGGCACGAGACGGCGGAAACAAGGGCTAACTTGGGAAAACTGAAAGTCACGAAGCTTGAGCTTCTTCATGACCTCGTACCGGATGATGTTGGTTGTCGCGAAGAGCCAGCAACGGCCGCTCGACTTTTGGTCAGTGACGGGCCCAGGCTTGAGCTCAAGCTCGGTGTTAAAAACATGCGGAATGGCAATTCTGGCTTCGCGAGAAGTCAAGGTAGTCTTTATGTTGTTGTGTGACAGGACAGTGCGGGCGAGCTGGGTCCTTGGATCGGCGTCCGCGATGGATTCCCAGGCGTCGAGGTTGGCGAGCAGGATGGTGCCGTCGCCAGACTTGGGAACTGGCAAATGCGTGTCATTGTTCAACGTTGTCTTCTCGTCAAGGGACTTGTTAGCACGTTCGGTTGGTCTGACAGACGGGGAAGCGAGTTTGGAGCTTGTGGAACCCATTGCGGAGGATGAGGGGAGGAACGGGGAGGGTGGGGGATTGCATCCGTTCATTTATGTACGTCCCCGTCTTATCTCGACCGAGCAGGCGACCCGAACTAGACAACATTGGCTCATTTCACCCCGGGTACCGCACAGCCGATGCACACGGACGCCGTCCTGTGGGGTGTTCTAGCGTGCCTTCATACGGGCAGAAACAAGATGCTATTTGGCAGCATGCAAGAGAGATACGAGCACTACTTTTTTTTCTCCCCGAGAGACAGCACCAGTCGGCGTCCCCTCCCCGTCCCAGGCTCGCCAGTCAAAATCTTCGAATGCCCTACGGTGCGCCGTTGACGTGTTGACACTTCACAGTCCACACACTGTTAAATGCGGTGACATAATGCCTCCAAGCAAAATGAACGTTACCATCAACACACGATGGCAATTATTAGGAGATCACATACCATGCATGAAGAGCCGCCTCCTCTGTGCATCATACACAGCAGTGGTGCTCCCGGATGCCAGCTCGCCACGGTCCTCAAAGACCTTGCAATATATTCACATGCACCTCTTTTTGCTGTATGCCAAATTCTCATACCTTGTCAACATTGTACTTTTCCCCGTAGAAAGAGCCGAGACCGTGGTTAATTGTGATCCTCAATGCTGAGGAGGCAACCAACACAGAAGGGTCGTTAATTTGGCGCGTGACTATACCAAGGGCATCGGACAGCCCTCCACAGCGGTTATTCAAATAGTTCGGTGATATAAACATATAGCTGCCCTACCTGCTGCCCAGAGTGCTCCATTGACATCAATTGCCAGGTTGTCCAATCCCCGATCTGGATACGAAAGAAAGTTGAGCACGTTACGAGGAAGTCGAGCAGGACTCGAACCAGTCTTGATAACTTCCGTGAAGGCAAGGGCGTGGTCAGCCTGTCGTTCCAGAACCGTGATGCTCCCAAGGACACAGTCTGCAACGTAAAATGTATTGTTACCGCTGTCTGGCCCTTTGACGATGCCATTGCTGGCATGCAGTCCGGTGTAAGCAAACTTGCAACCTTGGTCTGCATGACAGAAGCCAATAGATGCATCAGAGGTTAGCGCCAGTAAATTCACGAGCCTTCTCTTGAGAGGGAATCAGATGGTAAAGGGAAGGATGCAAGCGAACATACGAAACCGGTTTTAAGGCTATGATCGTTGGTGAAGTAGACACTTTGTCCGTCAGGGGATCCTACGACGTCGTTTGGAGTAATGATGACGGTAGGGTCGTAGAATGTCCTGACGTGCTCCAGCGTAGCACTTCCGACGCGGGTCGTGAAGACCTCAATGACCGAGTCCGCACCGACTTGGCGTGCGTCCGCTGAGCCAGGGTTCCTGTGGTTGACAAGATACACATACAGGACAGACGGATCATCGAGAGAGGGAACGACGTCCATTCCATGCAATGAAATTGTGCTCGGAGAGAGTGGCCCTGAGAAGGAGAGGTGGCTGATGGCACCCGTGTAGGGGTCATAAGTGGCCACATAGTCCAAATCCAGTCTTCCGGATGCATTGAACCGTTCTAATGGCGGCGTCCAGTGCATGCGGTTGCGCAGTGTCGAGCAGGCCAGGTAAACGAGGCCAGTGGGCTGATGAAGCACAAGCTCTGCGGCGTGAGCATGAGCAGCAGCAAACGTGGACCTGAGGGCGACCTACTCTCGCAGGCCTGGAGTTGGGGCACAGCCTTGCAGTTGGCGTTCCCGACGGGGTCAATGGACCTGCCGACGCCAGCAGCCGACAAGGCAGGCCTGAGATGGATGTAGAACGTGCCCAGGAGCGCGACGAGCACGACTACGGCACCGCTCACGCCCATCGTGAGTAGCAAAGGTGCTGAAGGTGGCTTACCGACGTCAAGCAAATCGACATGCTCTGTCAATAACACACTTTGAAGTCCGTCGTCCCTTCATCGATCATCACTCACTGCAGAAATGAATTTTAACTCAGTCACCCTTTCTTTGTCGAGGTAGCGTCACTAATCAGTTCTAGCTACTCAAAACAAGGTCTGAAATAACGCTTAACCTCAGCACTAACTCGATTCTGGAGGACGTTGGAAGCTCGACGACGCCGGACTCCAGTTATAACTATAGTTAGAGCTCGTAACTCGTATCTTCGCGTACGACTGGCAATGATAATTCCTTGAGTTAGGTTACAGACACAGTTGAGATGCGCGCGTGCAAATGCCTCTAGAACCCCATCCCTGGGGCAGGAAGGGGGGCGGTCCTCGGCCTGCTGTTGTCCCCTCATCCTGTCATTGCCCCCCCTGCTCCCAATGTATCCAACAAAAAGTGCTTACCTTCCTTTACATCCAGATCTATGAGGGGAAAAACTATTAATACTATGCACGCTGAGCAAATAATCAAATCTTACCAGACATCAACCAAGATGGTACGTTTGGTCAGGAGATGGACTTTCCATCATTGATGAACATGCGATCTATGAATCGTGCAACAGTAAGCAACCAGCTCAATTCAAACAATGCTATTAAACTCACTCATCTTCTTGTCCCCGGTGAGAGCAGAAACAACCGTTGTACGCACAAAACTTGGCAGAAAAAAGCGGCGGAGCATTAGGAACCAGAATGATTATCCAGGCGTCCGAATAGCTGCATGGGGAGTTGACTGGATCCACATTCTGCGTGGATAGCGATGGTATCTGAGCGCCTCCAGACAGCGGGCCTTGGCGCTGGGATTACGATCTGGATAGGTAGAGCAGAGCTTGATTTGTCCACGCCGTGAGAGGTTCGGGCAGGCCCGGGGCTCTAGTTGGCGACGAATTAGGACGTGTGGGTTGAGTCACCGTAGTACATAATCAGCTCTGGATGAATGAAGTTAAAAATTCGTTTCCACGGTGACTTGTCCTTCAGGCCCAGGCTTCAGCTACGAATGTCGATAGACGTATTGGAAGTCCGTCACTCGCCCATACTTGTTCGTTCAGCAGACAAACTTACTCACAATCACAGGTTTCTGCGCCTGGTTTGGCGTACATATGCCTCGGCGGTTTCGTTGTTCTTGTGAGTTTCTCGACGTCTGTGCCACGAGCCCAACGAGTTCTCATAGTCATAACGTCTCGATCCTTGTCTTGGGGCTTATCATGCATCATTTAGTTTTCTATGATAGCTCTCCTAATAAAAGAGACGGTCCGTTGCTGTAACCGTAACTGTTCTGTCCGCCCAATTCACCCAGTCTCAGATGTACATCAACGAAGTCGTCCTTGGCACTGGATTCGGTGTACTTATGGGCCCTTATGTGGCCGATGTCTTTGACCCTCGTTCCTGGGGTTCCGATGAGAACAAAATTACTCTCGAGATCATGCGTGTAGTTCTCGCTACCGGTTTATTTGCCGTGGGGGTCGAATTACCGTGCGCTTACATGAAAGAGCACGCCAAAAGCTTGCTTGTCATGGTTGTTCCTACCATGGCCTTCGGCTGGGTCGTCGTCTCGGGTGCGCTTTTTGATTTTCATATTGTTCTCTTTCCTCAATCTCTCCTCCCTTCCCATAGGGGTCTTGCGTGCACTCTTTCCTAGCTTGGACGAGGTCTCGGCCCTCTGTATCGCCGCCTGCCTCACTCCAACTGACCCAGTTACCTGTGCTGCCATCACCCGTTCGTCTCTCCCTGTTGATACTATACCTTCGTGTTCACTCGGTTTCTCCTTAGGTGGTAAATTCGCTACCAAGCACGTTCCTTTGGACATTCGTCGTATCATTTCCGCCGAGTCTGCAGCGAATGATGGTCTAGCATACCCCTTTCTCAGCATCGCAATCTACCTGATCGTCGAAACTTCAACCCGTGCGGCTATTGGGAAGTGGTTCCTAATCGGATGCCTATGTAAGTTTGTTCATGTTCAAGCCCATCAGCCCCTTTCTGACTTGGTCACCTGCTATAGATGAAGTCATCCTAGGTACCATCCTTGGAGCTGTGCTGGGCAAGCTTTCATTCCCTGCTCAAAAGTCGCCGACTTATCGTCAATGGCAGGGTTACTCTTCTCCAAGCTAATGAAAGTTAGTCAGCGCCAGGGTTTTATCGATCGCGAGTCGTACATCGCGCAGTACTTGGCACTGGCCATATTCACTATTGGTGTCGCCAGTTCCATTGGTGTCGATGATCTCTTGGCGGCTTTTGCAGCAGGTCAGAGCGTCTCCGCAGTTTTCTAAACATATCGAGTTTCATTCTTCAATAGGTTGTGCGATTTCATGGGACGGCCATTTTAATGTCCAGACGGCGGATGATTCATTCTCGTCCGTAATCGATTATGTCTTAAACTGTGGCTGCTTCATTTATATTGGTGCATGGCTTCCTTTTGAATCGTATAATTCACCAGAGTTGGGGATTACCCCATGGCGATTAGTCGCATTGACGATTGTTATCCTTGTCCTTCGACGAATACCTCCTCTACTTCTACTTTATAGGTGGATCCCTGAGATCACGTCGTGGAAGGAAGCGCTATTCTGTGGACATTTTGGTATGTAAATGTAATGTCGCAAACCCGGTCCGGTGCTCATATACCCTCTACAGGCCCAGTACGTATTTTTTTGCCCCCTGGATACAGAATGATCATGCCATATTCTTTATGTATAGATGGGCGTTAGTGCTGTGTTCGTCTCTGCCCTTGCTCGTACACGCCTGCCGGTATCTGCGGACCCGCCTGAAAATCAGGCGCAATTGCTCGCCGCGACGATTGAACCCATTGTAACATTCGCGGTTCTTGGTTCCATCATCGTCCGTGAGTTATTTTTTTTTCAACCCATGCACGGGAATCGGAATGTCATACCCTGTCACAGACGGTCTCTCCATCCCGACGTTCAGCTTGGGAAGAGGTGTTCATTCCCTCACCCTGAGCTATACATGGACTCGTACGAGGACCGGACCAACCATTCCCGACTGGGTGTTCTATGCCCGCCGTCCCGAGAACAATATAGATACTCCGACTACTGTTGTCGATGTCGAACGTGGAGCTGAAACTAGAAAAAAAGCCGATTCGGCTCCTGAAGTCTTACCTCATCAGGCAGGCGACGGTCCGGGTATATCAGCAGGAGGTGCGATTTCCGCTGTTGCACTGGAAGAAGAAGAAGAGGAGGAGACCACCAGTAACCATGGGTTTTCCAGTGGGGACGGTGATGTGGTTGCCGAGCTCACAGAAGTCTGTTTTCCGACTTTGATAAACACATTGATGGTTCGCTGAAGAACTCCCACTGGGGCCTTTTTTTCTAGGTCGCTGAAGAGAATCCTGACGGTACCGACGTGGATACAACAAAGCCGCCGCCCAAACTGGTACGATTCCCTTCTGTTGAATAACGTTTACCCTATGTCCGCAATGGGCTTGGAATTAATGAAATGGCGATGAGACATGAAGATGGGTGTTGGACGCCTTTCGGCTACTCACCAGTGACTGCCATGATCTAATCTGATTGTCAAAAAAGAGTGGAGCATCCATCGCATACGAGGAAACTGTGCTTGAAGGGGCCGAGAGGGAGGCGGTCGACCATACCTGGTGTGGGAGACACATAATCCAAATTCAGCCTTCTAGACGCGTTTGATGGTAGCAACGATGGCGTCCAGCGCATGCGATTGCGTGGTGTCAGAAAATGAAGTCCTTGGACTGATGAAACACGAGCCTTGCAGCGTGGGGTGAGTTCCACCTAACATAGGTCTGAGGGTGACCGTATACTCTCATAGGCCTGGGATGATCACACGGCCCTTTTGTCGTCATCGACGGACCGCCGCAAATGAGGGAAATCTGAGACAGGCTGACAGTGCGCCAAGCATGGCTGCGGTTACCCTGATCATGACGGGATGACGAAGAGGGTGACTTGTTCGCAACATGACTGAAAGGTTCGGCTGCAACTTGCTACTTATAGACTAGCGTTCAACAGGTGGAGATCTTATATCAAGTATAAGGCATCATCCGTGATCGACGCCTGTGCCAACCGTGCTCGTCGAAATTCAACGAGCGTCCGGGCGCTCACGGAGGAGCCGTATTGGGGGCTTGGTCTAACCAGAAACAGCGTGCCCCTCGAGCGTTTCAAGGGAGCGTCTCGCCGGAACTCAACGAGCGTCCGGGCGCTCGCGGGGGAGTCGTAATGTGGGCTTGGTTTAACTCCAAGCACCATGCCCCTAGCAAATTCAATTCCCGGTGGTTGGAGCCGCAAACAAGCACTCTCTGGTGGCGCGCTGTCAGGCCCTGTCTGTGGATTCACCAAGTCGCACGCCTGTCCCGGTGATTAAAAGCCCATTTGTCTCTCATCCACACCCCCATCCTCCCTCCTCAACCCAGCACAGAATGTCCATAGACGTACTGCAAGTCCGTCGTTCACTCGTGTCGATTTAAATCAGCAGACAAACTCGCCTACGATCACAGGTCTCTGCGACTGGTTTGGCATGCATATGCCTTGGAGGTTTCGCTGTTCTCGTAAGTCTACTCACTACGCCTGTTCTGCCAACACAGCACATTCCCATCAACCATGACATTCTGACTCTTGCCTTGGAGCTCACCATGCATTTTCCAGTTTTCTATGATAGCCCTCCTAATGACGGAGACGGTTTGTCCCAGTCATCGTAACAGTTCTAGTCACCTAGTTGACCCAGTCCCAGATGTACATCAATGAAGTCGTCCTCGGGACTGGATTCGGCGTACTCATGGGTCCTTATGTGGCCAATGTCTTTGATCCTCGTTCCTGGGGTTCCAATGAGAACGAAATCACCCTCGAGGTCATGCGCATAATCCTCGCCATCGGCTTATTTGCCGTGGGTGTCGAATTACCGCCTGCTTACATGAAAAAGCACGTTAAAGGTATGCTTGTCATGGTCGTTCCTACCATGGCTGTCGGCTGGGTCATCGTCTCGGGTATATCTTCCAATCTTCCAATCGTCTCGTTCTCTCAATGTACCACCTTTTTCAAATAGCGGTTCTACGTGCGCTCTTTCCTGGCTTGGATGAGATCTCCGCCCTCTGCATCGCTGCTTGCCTTACTCCAACTGATCCAGTCACTTGCGCTGCCATTACCCGTTCGTCTGTTGCTTGACACTACATTCTGGCATTCACTAGAATTCTCCGTAGGCGGGAAATACGCTACCGACCATGTTCCTGAGGATATTCGATTTATTCTTTCCGCTGAATCCGCAGCGAATGATGGTCTAGCATACCCCTTTCTTAGCATCGCAATCTACCTGACCGTCGAAACTTCAACTCGTGTGGCTGTTGGGAAATGGTTCCTGGTTGGATGCTTGTGTGCGTTGATTCGGGTTTAGGCTCGTCCCTCTTCTGACTTGGCTGGATGTTGTAGATCAGGTTATCTTGGGCACCACTCTCGGGGCCGTTTTGGGTAAGCTTGTATTCGTCACTCTGAACACCCCGGCTTATTGCTTAACAGGATTCCTCTTCTCCAAACTAATGCAAGTTAATCAACGCAGAGGTTTTATTGATCGCAATTCATACACCGCGCAATTCCTGGTGCTAGCCATATTCACGAGTGGCATTGCGAGTTCCCTCGGTGTCGACGACCTTTTGGCTGCCTTTGCAGCAGGTCAGAGCGTCTTCGCAATCCTCATTCTCTAAACACTTCGAAGCTCACCCCTTGATAGGCTGTGCGATCTCATGGGACGGCCATTTCCATGCCCAGACTGCAGATGATTCATTCTCCTCCGTAATTGACTATATCCTAAACTGTGGCTGCTTCATTTACATCGGTGCATGGCTCCCTTTTGACTCATACAATTCACCAGAATTGGGGATTACACCGTGGCGACTGGTTGTATTGATGATTGCTATCCTTGTCCTTCGACGCTTTCCCCCTTTACTCCTACTCTACAGGTGGGTGCCTGAGGTCACATCCTGGAAGGAAGCCCTGTTCTGCGGACACTTTGGTACGTGCACACGACGTGGCATACCGTGATCCATTACTCATGTTTCTCCGTATAGGACCCGTACGTGTCATCCGTTCCTGAATACAGCACACGACGCCACATTTTTTATGTATGTACAGATGGGCGTCAGCGCGGTGTTCGTTTCTGCTCTAGCCCGCACCGGTCTACCGGCACCTGCGAATCCGCCTGAAAACCAGGCACAATTGCTTGCTGCGACGATCCAACCCATTGTCACATTCGCGGTCTTTGGCTCTATCATCGTCCGTAAGTCTTTTTTTTTTTTCATTAGTCGCCTGTGCGGGAACTGGAGCGGTCACACCCCACTGTAGATGGTCTCTCTATCCCGGTGTTTGTCTTGGGGAAACGTGTCTATTCTCTCACCCGGAGTTATACGCGGACGCGCAGAAGAACGGACGGTGTGTTCCCCGTTCGCCGTGCAGAGAACAGCGGGAATACTCCCGCCGCCGACGTCGATGTCGAACGCGGAGCGGAAAGCGACGAAAAGATCGACGACTTGGTGGCCAAAGTTGCGCCCGGCGATTTGGATTTACAAGTCGTGATCGGCGACGAGGTCGCGACTGAGTACACACAAGTCTGTGTTCTGTTTCTCTCCTTGGCGTGTCGATGGGCCGCTGAAGATCATTCCGCGACCTTTTTTCTTTTCTTTTTTTGGCTGAAAAAATCGCATCAATCCGACTAGGTCGTCAAAGAGAACCCCGATGACACCAAAATGGATGAAGCAACGCTGCTGCCCGCGCTGGGACGATTCCCGCTTGCCGAATAATATTTGCTCGCGTCCACATCGGACTTGCCTCTTGCACACGGGCACGAAGAGACATGTCGATGGGTGCTGGACGCCCTTGGGTTGCTAATGTTGATGATCGCTGTGCAAATCTTCTCCCCTCACTCCCACGCTGTACATACCTTGCCTTGTACCATCATGGGTCCCTGTGCGGGCTCATGCGCTAGAAATGTGATGTCCTATTACAGTGTCCGCCGTGACCCGCTGGACAGCCAAATGGCATATGGATATATAGATAAGCAGGATATGATGTAGACTGAGAAACGAACGAACGACAGGGACGGGGAGCGCGTCGGGAATAAGAGAACGTACAATTTCTAATACTAACTCATGCACTGACCGGTCCGTGCCAATGTTTGTGCGCAGAGAGAGGGAGAGGGAGAGAGAGGATGTAGACATGCATGTATGCGGGAAAACGAACGTGGGTGATGGTGTTGCCCCCCTTCCTAACCCCAAATGACGTTATTCGAATGGATTTGTGCGGCCAGCCTGTGTGGATACGGGTGCGGACATGAGCAATGAATGTGCGCTGCGAGTAGCGGCCATGTCGCGAGCCCGGACGTACCTGATTGTCGCCGCCTCGATCAGGCCCTTCGCCACATCCGCACAACCAATCGTGCCACCATCGGACCTCTTCCTTTGCTTCCGAATCTTCGCGCTGTGGCGAAGGTTGAAGGACCGGGTGTGATGTCGGTTGGAGCGGCGTTGCGCGCGGTGTCGTGTCCGAAGGTGGGGGAGGAAGACCGAGTGGGCGTGGGGGTGGAACAAAGGGTTCCCTGCTCCCTGAAGACCGCTTGCGTGCGTCTGTCGGTAGATCTGCATGGCGACCACGTGCGTCCGAGAAAGGGGTGGGCGAAGGAGGGGTGGAAGGTGATAGCGTCCGTGTCGGTGTCACGGGAGTGCGCAAGCGTGTAGGGGTATGCTCGGAGGGGTGTACAAACGGGTTTTCCGACATGCCCGTGGACGAACGCGTGCGAGCGTCTGAGCTTGTGCGGTGGTCTAACGCGGAGAGGCCTGGCGAGTAGATTGCAACACTGCTGGAGGAGTCGAGGTCACCGAGAGGGACAGCATACCCCTCGCGTGCGATGTCGACAGATTCATGCGATTTGAAGGTGCGAGTGCTGCCTGGGCCTGCAGAGGCACTGATAGAGCCACTCCGGCGCGAGAGCATGAGGCTGGCGGTGCGAGTGACGCTGGAGAAGAGGGAAGGTCCGGATGTATACTGTACAGACTCCCGAGCTGTTTTCCGGCGTTGTCGTTCGGCGAGTTCCCAACGCTTGAGGGTCTGCCCGCCAATTTGATCGTCAGTGTGCTGGCGCAAACCTCGACGGCCGCGCGAACACGAGTACCGTTGGAAATGAAGCAAGGGAGCAAGATAAAGAAGCAGATGAGCGCGTACCTCTTCGACTCGTCGCGTTTCTGCCACTTCGTCGGTCATGGGGGGGTATGCTTCGCGCGAGCCCACGCGATGTTGGGCGTCCTCGTCGCCTTCATCTCCGTCTTCCAGCGTTTGTTTTTCCTTTCCTTTCGAATGGCTGCCCACAGACTCGGGCGAGGACCGTCGTGAGCTCTGCGGGTCGGAGTCCTCGAAATGAACACTCCAAGGACGCGGGTGACTGAAAACTTCTTCCAGCAGAGATGGAGAGGGCGGGAGCGAAGGCAGTATTACGGGTCCGTGGTGGGGTGAGAGCGACGCAGGCATTGTGCTCGCGGTCGTTGGCCCGCTGCAGGACGGCGGCGTGCTGGGGAGAGTGTGCAGGACCAAATGAGGTCTCGGCTCGCTGGCAGTGGAGCCCCAGAACCCAGTTAGACGCCCGCGGCCACTTTTAGCAAGCTCTTATCAAACGTCATTTTACATAAAACAATGGGGATACCATCTGGCAGTAAATATGTAGTGACATATGCAAGATCTTTATGATTGGAAAAGGCATATCAAGTGTGAATCAGGGGAAGGATAGTAACAGACAGGATGGATAGTGTACTTAAAAGGTTGTGCAGTTGAATATGGCCTTGGAGTAATGGAGCAGGAGCTGCTCAATGACCCACCACATAGGCATTCTGAACATGACATGGCTGCTCATACCTCTTGGCATGCCAGAGTGAAGGATGGTGACCCTGCCACCATGGCTAGTCTAGATGAGCAAGCCAGAGTTGCCATGGTCAGAGAAATTGCTGGATGTCTTGTTGAAACTATAGACAATGACTTCCTGAGACTCAACATCAAATTTATTGTAGGTATAGCTGTTAAGACTGGATCTCTGGTGCTCTGGAGGGATGTCCAAGAGTCAGGGTTGTGGGCCTTGGTGCAGGACTTATGTGTCACATCCTTGTGTTGATTTGGGCTCTTAGAGGTTGTGTCATATGCCATCCCAGCACTCCAGTCCTCCAGTCACATCTCTACTACAACTCCAATGTGATCTCCTTTATGATGCATCCCCTGACCCCCAGACCCACATGACCATTTCCCGTTATGTACACTCTTGTATTCTGATTGGCTGTGCCATTCTCATTATCTACATTATAGTTTACTCAGCCTCCATTCTCTAGCGCCGCAGTCCAGCACTCTGCTCACTCTGGTGCACAGCTCCAGTTAACTTCCTACCTGTATTACAAATCTGTAGTTTTCTCTCAGTATATAAATTGTAGATACTCTGTCATGTATTCCTCAGTCTGAATATTGACTAAGATACCCCAGTGTTCCTGACCCCTGTCTCTGACTATCTCTGACCCTACTCCCATTAACTCTGATTATCCTCCTAACTCTGCTACTCTAACTTCTGACCTCTAAGGGCCCAAACCTAAGCAAGGACATGACACATAAGTCCTGTGCCAAGGCCCACAACCCTGGCCCTCAGACATCCCTCCAGAGCACTGGAGATCTGGTCTTAACAGGTTGGAGGGTTGGAGTTAGGAGTTTGAAGGGTTGGAGATAGGGGTTGGACATGCAGAGGTATGGGGGTAGGGATAAGGAGTTAAGGATTGGAGTCAAGGATCAAGAACACTGGGGTGTCAAAGTTGATATTCAAGCTGAAGTGCTACATCAAACTATCTATGGTTTAAATACTATGGAGGTAACTATGGATTTGTAATGCTATGAGTTCAATGAGTAAGTCAGGAAGAAGTTAACTGGAGCTGTGTACTAGAGCAAATGGAGTGTTGGACTGCAGCACTAGAGAATGTAGGATGACTAACTACTGAAATGGAGATAATGAGATGGGCACAGCCAATCAGAGTACAAGAATATACATAAAAGGAAGTGATCATGTGGGTCTGAGGGTCAGGAGACACATCCTGAAGGAGTTCACATCAGAGTTGCATTAGAGTTGAGACCAGAGGACTAGAGTGATGGAATGGCATATGACAATAGCTCTCCAAACCAGAGTGGTGTCCAAGTGTGAGACCAGTCTAGCTACCATTCTTTCCAACAATGTACATGGGATCTCTATTCTCATCTAGACAGTCAGGCTTAGCAAGAAGCTTGTGCATGAGAGGCTTGCTGATCTCCAGCAAATGATTGGCAGGGAACTTAAATCCCAAGCAGCTGGCATTGTTTATCCAGAACATCTGTTTAAGTTCCTGAGGAGTATATTTATTGCCTGAAGAATATTTTGATGAGTCAACATAGAGATACAGTGACTCCAAAAACCCTTTCCATGTTGACTTGAATTACAGTGCATGAAGTGTACTGCCAACCACTGTAGGAATTTCACTTTGCCTTGGTGGTGTCATAAATAGTACATACTCCTGGCTACAA